>BACB01003283.1:0-10030 GCA_000338015.2 Ganoderma multipileum BCRC 37180
CTCATGCTCGCTTCGCTCGCGTTCGCGCTCCTCCCTAACCCGCGACACTGTTATTGCGCACGTTGTACTTATGTGCAAGATTGCCGGTACACCATTATCTCGCACACATTGTTGTTACATCGTTCATTGTATCATACGCCTAGTTGTTACATTGCATTGGAACATATTGAATACAGTATTGCTACCGAGTGCGAGAATACCGTTCGTCTGTTATATCGCACACATGGACAGAATCTATCTGGTATTCAATGGTGTGCGTGATAACAGGTTACCTGTTATCACGCACCCGGTAGCACTTTCACGGATTGCAAGATAACCGATGAACGGTTTTCTCGCATGCTCGAGCATCTACTTGGTCACTCATCTACGTGCGCGATAACCAGAGCCCTGTTATCTCGCACCGATTCACACTTTGTCTAGCCCAAACCTGGGTCTAACCCCAATACCCCCCTACTTTGCACCCCCTAAATGTGAGTTGTTCTACGCTATACGCTGGGCGTGATTCGTAGCAAGTGGATAGCCAGTCCGCAACAGACTGGCCCGGGAGGTGACGTGTTGAAGCCAAAACTGAGCTTGACCTCGCCTCAGCTACCGCGATAGTACCCCGTCGGGACGAATGGCATCGGGGTCAAAACTGCGTTGCGCAGCTTGTTCCTGACGTCCACCTCGACTGCGGTGCCCTTCTTGTGCCACCCGCTCTTGACATATGCCATCGCGATGTTCTTCCCCAGAGAGGGCGAGGGAATGCCGGACGTAACGGTACCTTCAAGGGTGGAGGGATGAGCACGAGCCCACCGCGATAGACAGAAAGAAGTGGCATACCGATCTGTTCGCCGCTGGATGGCGCGAATATCTTCGCCCCCTCTAAAGGAAAGACGCGTCAAAAGGCAGGCAGGGTTAACACGGAGTCGTCGATAAACGAATGGGAAGTCCACTCACGCCGGGCAGGAGCACCGTCGACCGTCAGACCGACCCGTCTCCTTGGGGGACCGTCCTTAAGGTGTTTCCTTACACCCTCTGCGCCAATGAAGTCGCCATTCTCCCTTCGCTCCTTTCCTACAAGCGCGTAGTTAGCCTTCCAAGTCGAGGGAACGCAGTCTAAGCTCGAGCGCCGCGTACCAATAACCCACGTTAAACCAGCCTCGATCGGTGTCGTGTCCTCGTCAAGGTCCTGCCCATATAGGCACATACCAGCCTCCAGACGTAAGCTGTCCCGCGCCCCGAGGCCGGTAAGTTGGACTGGAGACTGGGAGAGCAGCTGCGCGACCTCGATTGTTTGCGAGGGCGGTATCGAAATCTAGCGAAGATCGCAGGATCCTGTTCAGCGGTGGAGGCATGCCGCGAACAGGAACTAAACGCGATGCGTGCGTACCTCAAAGCCATCCTCGCCCGTGTATCCGCCTCGCGCGACGTGGAGGTTGAAGCCCTTGATGGGGACGAAGGCGCTCTTCCCGAACGTAAGGCCGCGAAGGTCAAATGACGTCAAAGCCTGCAAATACTGCGCCGCCTCAGGCCCTATAGCAGTCCTTGTACCTCAGCAAGACGTACATTGCAGTCAGCGATAGAACGCACCTTGTAGGGCGAGCAAGCCCCAGTTTTCGAGCACCTCGTGCTCGACCTTGCCTTCGGACTTGGCTTTCTCGCTTGCGTTCCACTCCTCCAGCTTCTCCTTGAACCAGGCGAGGTCGCGATCGCGGCGGCCGGCGTTGGTCACGACGTAGAACGCGTCATCCGCGTGCTTGGTGATGACGGTGTCGTCGATGATGCCCCCGCGCTCGTTGAGGAGCACAGACAGCGTTGAGCTGTACGGGGCGAGGGAGCGGAGAGAGGATGGGGTGAGCCATTCAAGGAACGCGGTGGCAGTAGGTCCACAGAAACTGTAGGGGAACGTGAACGAAAGACTCCGGGGAGGCGAAATGGGGCTCGTACTTTGATTGGACCATGTGTCCGACGTCAAACAAACCGACAGAGTTGCGGATATGATGGTGACTGGCAACTGTTTAATACGATACTTTAAGTTTAGGAGAGCGGTAGTTTGATAGGGAAAACGCACCTGCGCCGACGTTGCCGTAAGAGAGCGGCATAGAGTAGCCGGCAAAGGGCACCATTTTCGCGCCATTTGAAACGTGGAAATCGTATAGACCCGTCTTCCTGAGCTGCATCGCGGTCAGATTAGCGTAACGCAGGGGGTACGACACTCGAAAAGCACATACTAGAGCATCTGCCGATGTGGCCATACATCGGGCACTCGGAACTAGACAGCCAGCTCGCGCGACCGGCACGCGCGAGTGCAGCAGGATATTCCTTGCAACGAGAGCGGTAGCCATGGGAGAAGGGGCCAAGAGAGAGGGTAGATGGGGGGCGGAGGCAAGAAGACGGGGGCGCGGCGGGTGCGCGGACGTCGTTTGGAACGAGCGGAGAGCCGACGCGAGGGCCAAGGAACGTAAAACGTGCGTCTATATTATTATCTCCTTAGGGAGATTAGATTAGATGTCTATAAGTAAACACGCGCGGACCGACGTGGCAATTCAGCGGGGCGACGCTCGTTTCACAACGCGATGTGGCTTGAAGCTCTGTTCCTCACCGCCATTCACACTCTGGCCGCCTGCGGCCATCCTCTCTTTTCTTCTCCCCCTTTGCTCATGCCGACTTGACTGCCCAAGGCCTTCCACAACGATTAAACTCGGATTTAACCATGGATAGCTCAACACTCGTTTACGGCGGGCTCGGCCTCCTCGCTGCCACGTTCGGCACGGTACGTTGCTGCTACTTGACACTTCCTGTCGCCTCGTACTTGGATCTGGGTTACGCGGGAGCCAGGTTTGGATGGTAGAAGGACGACGCGCAGTGATGAGTACCAGATCATCCTTGTTCTAAGACTCGTGGGCCACTTGCTTGCGAGTGCGCGCCGCGAGGTTGACGATCCTACACGGTCAGGTTGACTTTTGTCACCTTCCTGAGCGCGTCGTTTCCCCATCAATACTTTCCCGACCAATTTGTCGTCCCATTCGCACTGACGATGTTCGCAATCCTGCAGGCATACATACTCCTGGTCCTCTGGTCACCAAACATCATCGTCCCCCGGGCCTCCGAAAAGACATATCGCTCCGCGCGCAAACCCTCCGCCCGCCTCCCTCTCGGCTCTGTCGGCGACTCCCCCTCGGTAGACCTCACCGTCGTCATCCCGGCCTACAACGAGACCGAGCGACTGCCCACCATGTTCTCCACCACGCTCGCGCACCTCGAGTCGACCCGTTCATCGCGCTCGTACGAGGTGCTCGTCGTCGACGACGGCTCGCGGGATGACACAGCGGCTCTCGCACTCAAGCTCGGCGCGCAGTACCCACAGAGCGAAGTCCGCGTCGTCGTCCTCGAGAAGAACGTGGGCAAGGGCGGTGCGGTGCGACACGGGATGCTGCACGGGCGCGGGAAGCGGCTGCTGATGGTCGACGCAGACGGCGCGAGTCGGTTCGAGGACCTGGAGGCGTTGTGGAAGGCGATGGACGAGATCTCGCCCAAGGGCGAGGCGGCGGTCGTCGTCGGCAGCCGTGCGCACTTGGTCAAGACCGAAGCCGTCGTGAAGGTTCGTCTGGCCGCTCCTTCCATCCGTCCCAGCCTAATGTATCATTGAATGTCCGTGAACCCCGTTTCCGCAGCGGTCTTTCATCCGGAACGTGCTCATGTACGGCCTGCACACAATCCTGCGCATCGTCGGGGTCGGGCACATTCGAGACACGCAGTGCGGCTTCAAGCTGTTCTCACGACGGGCGGCGCAGCAGATCTTCCCGTACCAGCACCTGGCGACGTGGATTTTCGATGTGGAGCTGCTGCTGCTGGCGAAGGAGCTGGGGATGCCGGTGGCCGAGGTGCCCATCGAGTGGCACGAGGTGTCGGGGAGCAAGCTGCACGTGCTAGCGGACTCGCTGCAGATGCTGCGAGATCTGGTCATTCTGCGGACGAATCTGCTTCTTGGGCGGTGGAAGGTGCCTGCGGCGAAGTCGAGGGAGAATGGGAGGGCAAGGTAGAGTCGACCTGCATGTGATAGAGCAGAGCGGGACGTCGTGCGTTCATGGACGGTGCTTGGTTGTAAGTTATTCCTCGTCCGAAGACAGCGCGATGCTTTGAGATGATAGGTGGGCTTTATTGCCTGGGGGACAGGGCGATTTGTATTTCGGTCATGGGAGATCAATGGGAGATGTTCCCAGAAAGTGTCCAATGGGAGATGGCGGCGGGTCTGGACTGTGGCCTGGCGCTGGCGGCGATGAGGATAAGTAATAAGTACGTCAAACGATGAGGAGGGTTAGTCCCTCTTTTCATGACGCGCCGCGGTCACTCTATCGGCGCAAGTGGTGCCAATTAATATTGGCACGGGCAGAGACCTAGAGACTAGGGCATAGGTGGGTGTGGTTTGTGGATTGCACTGGAGTCCGACTTGCTTAACTCCGTTAATATCGGAGCCGGATGTTCAGGGACGGGACGGTGGCTGTGATTGGACGAAATTGACCGGGCTGCGTGGATTGGGCGATCACTTTCGTTTGCTATTGGCGGCAGCAGGACGTCCAATCGTCATCGGGGTCGGTTCTGGACTCCCTCCAGAACAAACCACTCGCCGTTCCAGACCGCGTCGGGCCCAGGTCGACAGGCACCGCTGCGAATACTTCAGGAGGGAGCCAGGGACGATAGAAAGAGATGGAGTAGGAGATACGGATGGGTGGGAAGAGAGGAGAAGAAGTGCGGAGATGAGAGGGGCGGTTGGGAAGGAAGGATATCTGTATCTCTGTCGCGGACGTCTCTCGGGGTCGGAGAGGATTGGGCGGTGATGGGCCGGGAAGGGGTCTTTGCAGCCTGGGCCTGTTATGGGAAAGGATGGGATGGGCCAGGCTTCGGCGGAGAGGAATCCGATTGGGGAGGGAGGCTGGGAATGGAATTGGGTGGCTAAGGCCTCTCAGCTAAGCCCGGCCTGGACTCGACGTCGGCCATCGAACGCAGTCTGGCTGTGAGCCTCCCCCTGGAATATATACGCTCGCTGACCGTATTCGCTCCCCCGCATGCCCCCGCCCTCTCTGCTCTCGAAAAGCCTGACATGCTCGCTTTCATGTCCCCGCCCATCCCGACTCTCCCCGCCCCCGTCCCCGTCGTTCCTCGCTCCCTCAAACGTCCCCGCGGTCTCTGGAAGCAGCGCCGCCTTGAAGCGGTCCAGGCCCCGAGGTCGCCCTGGCCTCTAAAGGAAACCCCCTCCCACGACTGGCGCGCCCTCCGGCTCTCCTCCGGTTCCCTCTCTCCCCGCCTGAGCCATTCGCCCACACCGAGTCTCGTCCAGCTCCGTTCCCCTTCCGCCTCCTCCCACAGGTCTCTTACCCCGACCCGGGATCAAGACTGCGACGAGGACCACGACGAGGACGACGCCCGCAACGTCTCGTCCGCCTCTTCCAAACGCAGGCGCATCTCTGGCCACTTTGCGTCCGCCTCGGAACCCACACCCTCGCCGGCTTCCGGATCCGCCCACGCCTGCGAATCTATAACCTCTCCGTCTCTCTTCCCCTCTCATGCCATCCTTCCTCCGCTTCGCCGCGACCACCCAGCCCCAGCCCTCTCCATGTCCCCCCAGCTCATCTCCAGATCAGTCTCAGACGCTACCTCTGCTTCCAACGCTTCATCCATCTCTGCAAAGGCGAAGCAGCGCCAACTCTCACTAGGCTCTCCTCCACGCTCAGCTGACTTCGAGGACTGGGAGAACCTAAAGGAGCTCTTCGCCCGAGCTGCTGACCGCTATGACGGTGCGTCTCCCCTCTCTCCTCTCTCCTCTTCTTTCGCCTTCACACGTGCTTCCTCCACATCCCCTCCACGATTGCACCCGCAAATGCTGATCCTCCTATCTCCTTCCCTGCAGCCGACGAGTTTCCAGAGGCCGTTCCCCTTTTACGCGCCGTCATTCGCGAATGTCATCGCTTCCTTATCGACCACCCAGATCCGTCCGCCGTCTACGCTGATCAAAGACCAAATCGTTCCAGCAGATCCCCAGAAGCCATCACCCCCACCGACGAACGTCTCCATCGCGATTGGGACTCTGACATCGACACTCCCAGCGTCGCCAGCTGGTCCTCCCGCAGACGTACCAGCATGGCCGTTACCGCCTCTCGGTATGTTCCTTATCTGTGCACCCCAGACGTCAGATAGTCTCCTCGTCACGTCCGCTCACACTGACCCCCGTTATTTTGGTTTGATAGACACACGGAACTTCCCACAGCATTTCACGCCATTTTTGGCACTTCCCTCTTCCTCATGGGAAACCTTGTCTCACAAGACCCGTCGATCGTCCTTCCAGGTGAGCCCGATGCGCCCTCGACGTACTGGCTGGCAGCCCTCGACGTCTTCGAAACCGGCGAGAACCTACCGAGCCGGATAGGTGGAAACGGGCTCGATACCACAGAGGACTGGCGCATGGCCATCGTCTGGGGCAGGACCCTCGTCTGCCTCGCAGACGAGAAGGTCACACACAATATGAAGGTGGCCAAGGAGCAGGCCCAAGCTTCCTCCGCGGCGTCCGGCGAGTTCTGTTACTATCCCATGGGCTCGGCCTTCCCCATGTCCGAGCCGCACTGGCCCCCATCATCTCCGTTCCACGCTATCGCCCAATTCCGCCCGCCAGTCACCCGCCGGATGAGCTTGTACTCGGCCTCGGCGCACGATATCATGGTTCTCGCCATGGATCAGTTCTCCCGCGGCATCTTCCACATGCCCCATCCCCACTACTCGCACGCGCACAACCCGACCTTCGTGCACACTCCTGGGACGACGACCAGCGCGTGCCAGAACTCGAACTACTTCTCGTCCGCCTCCGCCCCGCCCTCGCACTACGCCTCGCCGTACGTGCCCTCTTCAGACCCGCTCGTCTCCTTCTCGCGACCCAAGGAGCTCTTCACGATCGCGTCCGAGGTGCTCGGCGTCGCCGAGCGCCTCGTCTCCGGCGCGCACCGGCACTACTGGGCGTCGTGGGCGGACTCGGTCTTCAACCAGATGAAGAACGAGGCGGACATGGATGCCTGGCGCGCCCCGATCCTCTCCGCGCGCGGCCGCTGCTGGCTCGTGATGGGCTCCGCGCCCGTCGAGGAGATGGAGGCCGCGCTCGAGGCGGGCGACATGGAGGTGCTGCACACGCCCGAGGCGGAGGAGGCGCGCGAGGGGCTCGCCATGGCGATCTCGTTCTTCGAGCGCGCGAAGGCGCAGGCCACGGACGGCTACGGCTACGGCCATGGCTGCGGGATCGTAGGCGGGAGGCAAGGGGACGACGACGTGTCGCCGCTGCTCGCGGAGGCGCTGCTCGTGCTTGCGAACTTGACGGCGGACGAGAACAAGCGCGAGGAGCTGTATACGCGCGCGCAGGCGGAGGCGGGCGAGGACCTCAAGCTCGACCCCGTGGACGCGCCGTCTCGGACGTCTGAAGGTTGTGACGCTGACGACGCGATGGATACTTCGATGTGAGTTAGCGCTGCGGCTGCTGCGTTTCGTACGGCAGCGGCCAGCCTCGACTGGCCTAGCCTCGCGCTTTTCGGCGGCGGCGAACCGCTCGGACGGTCCTATGACTGGAGTTTCAGTCTGGCGTGGTGGACATTGGACTGGCCTGAGCCCGACACTGGATGTCGCCCTGCGACTAACGCTTTCACGATCGACACTAGCATCGTTATCATTATTTGCTCATCTCTGCATCTGGGTTTTCGCGTCTGCACGTTTGCTGCTGTTGGTACGGGAATCATGGTATGTCATACAGTATATGGGGTAGCGTAATCTCGTCGGCATCCGTGACTGCTCTAGTTTTCATACCGTACACACATCGCTCAGCTCTATACATCTACGCATTTGCTTTTTGTTGTCCTACACTTGTACAGTACGTCATACATGTCTGTCGCGCATCCTCTGAGCGGTCGCGCGAAGCGCGGTGTGGCGTGCCGAGTGGCTTGAAGCACTATACGAAAGTTTGATAGGCGCGGCTTTATCTCATAGCGATTGGAAAATTGGACCTCCTTCCTTCATTCGCGAATATTGAGGAGCTACAGACTCCTGAATGGGGCGAGGACACCTGGATAGAAGAAAGATCCACGGACGGGGCGAGCGGACGGGCGGACGGGCGCTTGATACATGGTGGCAGTACGAGGTTAGGGTTGCGATGCGACGCGCTGATAGCCAGAACCGGTCCTCGTTCCTCCTCGTCTTGCTTTCGCTGTCTGCTGTCGTACCACCACCTCATCCCATCTCCTCCAAGTCTTGCATCCTCCAGACATCCCATCCGGACACAGCGGACGGAGACAAGCCCACGAACAATCCTCGCTCGAACGTCATGTCTCGATTTGTGCGCGCGTCCAAATATCGGTATGCAGGTCGCCATGTCAATCATTCTCCATTCTGCGCTCTCACCCATCCTCCGCCACTATTAGTCACGTCTTTGGTCAGAATGGAAAGAAGGAGTATGGGTTTGACAACGTCAAAGTCACCAACAGCGCCTGGGACACCAATGTCATCTCCGCCTCCACCGTGCGTATCCATATTTCTCCCATATCTCATCCTCCCGCTCATATTCCCTTTCTCCTTTCCCCACCGATGCCGCTATCCGTAGCGCTACGTCTCTTTGAACTGGAACTCGTCTGGCGGAGGCGCATTCGCTATCCTTCCCCTCCCATCCCCATTCGCTCCGCTCCCAACTGGTTTTCCCTCCAAGCTCCCCGACCTCATCCCCCTCGCGCGCAGCCACACCGCCCCCGTCCTCGACACAGATTGGTCGCCATTCAACGACTCCGTCGTCGCCTCCGCCGGCGAAGATGGCAAGGTAATGATCTGGAAGGTCGAGTCCTCCATCTTCGAAGGCTGGGGGCAGGATGGCTGGGAGCCCCAAGACTTCGACCCCGTCGCCCGCATCGACGTCTCCCCGCGCCGTGTCGGCCACGTCCTCTTCCACCCCACAGCCAATAACGTCCTCGCGACCTCGACTGGCGACCACGTTGTCAAGCTCTGGGACCTCGCCAACCCCGAGAGCGCCAAGTCCGTTCTCGGCGGCCATGGCGACGCCATCCAGAGTCTCGCTTTCAACCCGTGGGGCTCGACCCTCATCACGACCTGCAGAGACAGGAAGATTCGCTTGTTCGATCCGCGTGCGGGCGGCGACCCGGTTCGCGTAGGCGAGGGCCATGGTGGCATCAAGGTGCGTGGTCGTGTGAGGGCATGCTGCACACTACGTTTCACGCGATAATTTGCATTTCTTCCTGTTGTGCAGGGCGCGCGTGTCGTCTGGATGGGCGATAAGGATCGCATCGCGACGACTGGTTTCAGCAAGATGAGCGACCGGCAGGTTGCGCTTTGGGAGACTGGCGGCCTGAGCAACGTCAAGACCATCACCATCGACCAGACGTCTGGCGTGTTGATGCCGTTCTGGACTGATAACAACATCCTCTACCTTGGTAGGGATGGTCCGGCACATGCGTAGGATCGCGCGCTGACTGCTTCTTTAGCCGGGAAGGGCGACGGCAACATCCGTTACTATGAGTACGAGAACGACAATCTCTTCCTGCTCGCCGAACACAAGTCGTCGGACCCCCAACGTGGCATGTGCTTCCTCCCCCGCCGCGGCCTCAGCGTGTCAGACTGCGAGATCGCGCGAGGCTTCAAGGTCGCCGCCAGCTCAATCGAGGCCATCGCCTTCATTGTTCCCCGAAAAGTACGTCCGCCCAGTCCTTCGCATCCCATCGTACGTACTAACCATCGCGCAGTCGGACTCCTTCCAATCCGACATCTTCCCTCCCGCTCCCTCCGCCGAGCCCGCCCTCACCGCCGCCGAGTTCTTCTCTGGCAAGACCGCCGCGCCCAAGCTCGTCTCGCTCGAGGACGGCTCGATCTCCGCCGGCTCCGCCCCCATCTCCGTCCCCACACCCGCACCCACCAAAACCACTTCCGCGCCACCACCCGCGGCTGCTGCTGCTCCCGCACCGGCCCCCATTGTTCGCGAAGAGCCTGCCCCGTCTCCCGTCTCTCCGCCCCGCGC
>BACB01003284.1:0-14803 GCA_000338015.2 Ganoderma multipileum BCRC 37180
CGACATGTTCGACCTCCATCGGCCGCCCGGCCTGCACGTCCATCAACATACTCGGGAGGTGCGTGCTGTCCGGACGGGCGTGTATGCGTGCGGTGTTGGCCAGCGTCTTGATCGCAACCTGGGGATCGAGCCCTGGGACGGAACCAGAGTCCGATGGAGGATAGAGGACGTTCCCGAGGTCGTACACCTCCGTGAGGGTGTCGTACAGGAACGGGATGGAGTACAGCCCGATCGCCTCTGAGGCACGGGGGATGGCGGCGGTCGCCGTCACAGACGGGGTAGTGGCGGGCTCGTTCTGTCCTGGGGCCGGTTCAGACGCAGCCTCCGGACTCGGGGGAGGTCCTTCGTACCCTGGCTCGAGGTGCGGTGGCCGGAAGAACTCGCGGAGGGAGAAGCGAGTGAGGGCGGAGGAGGCGCCGAGGACGCCGTTCCAGAGGTTCTTGGAGAACTTGATGCGCTGGATTTCGTGCACGATCGTGACCTCCGACCCGCCGTGGGCGAGCATGTCGGCGAACTCTGCGAGGATCGCAGCCTCTTGCGGGGTGTTTTCTGTTGCGGGGGAGACGGAGGGAGGACGATAGATCCCGAGAGAGACGCGATCCTGTACGACAGTTATGCTTGAGCTATGCGTAGTAAGACGAGAAGATAATGCCGACGGCGCACAAAATCGTTGTGTTCGACGACGTTCTTATCTTGAAGTCCAGTGCCGATCCACACTGCCGTGCTGATGATCCGTGGTTCCTCCCGAGGTTTAAGCTTCTTGAGGGCGTTATAGAGCGCGACCTCAACGTTGAGTCCATTCTGCATCAGGACATAGGTCGGCTGAGGATGGCTATCGGCGTAGGGCGGAGAGAGAAGGGGACCCAAGAGGGATGGCGTGGTCTGAAGCTCTGGGATGGTCTTGGTCGTGAGGACGACGTGAGAGTAAGGGCGATCGAGGGCATCCGATATCGTTGGGAATACTAAGGGAAACGCGGCGTGAGGGATAAGGACTCGGTAGAAGAAAGCCGTCGAGCGAAGACTGGACGCACACCGATCGGGTCTCCACCCTTGATGGTTACCGTATTTGCGGCTATGGAAAGTCATCCCGTTCGCTGCCGGTGTCCAGATAACGTGTGCGGTGCGAGTTAGCAACTTGAACAAATGGTCCAGCAAGGTGTGTAGTGTTACCGTTGACTGCTTCATAGTTGCTCCGTGCGATGACGGTTACGCGTGCACGTCCGCTACTGAGTATTAAAGAATCTTGGGGCACCAGGTTAGAGCAAAATTCCTACAGTGGGGTAATAATAATGAATGGACGAACATATAGCACCAACGGCTCCGAAGCCGATGAGTAGAATATCTTTAATCGGAGGGCCTTGTGTTGACATCTAGATGCGTGCCGGAGTCCTCTACCAGAATTTACCTGCACAACCTTGCGTATAAGATCGGTAGTATCCTGGATTCCTGAAGCAGTATTAACCTGCAGCTTGTCAGTGGGATGGGAGGAGGAGCAATGTTACTAGTACTGGCGTATGAATGTCATACGTGCCAGGACTCCGGATCGCTCCGCGTCCCGGCCCTCCACGGCCCGCCAACAACCCGCCGTTAGACGCCCATATCATCGATCGCCACCAACTTCGGCTTTTGGCTTCAACTTTTCAACATTCAGCCATCCCAGAATACAAGTTGTCGACTCTGGTCAGAGAGGTAGGCGCGACTGGCACGCTTCTTCTCCATGTGTTCCCTGAAACAAGTCTGTCAAATTACGCATGGGACTCCCATGCCTGGGCTTCGTAGTGCTCGCACATGCGACTCGGACCCTCTGCGATTCTCGTTCGTTTCATCGTAACCATGACGGCTCTCCCAATTCTTCTCAATGTGCTAGCTCAACAACAATCGGTCCTCGAGCATCCAGTGCAAGCGGATCCCGCCCCGCTTCCTGTCCCCAACCCGTCCAAATCCTTCTGGATTGATTCTGCTCCCGACGCGAACCCGCTCGCCAAGGAAGGTAGTCATGGTGCCCTCACCCACGACGCCGACGTTTGCATCATCGGCTCCGGAATCACTGGCGTCTCTGCTGCCTACCATATATCTCGCCTCCTTGCGGATCACCCTCTCTCAAATGCTCCGCTCAAAGTCGCCATCCTCGAGGCGAGAGACTTCTGTAAGATACACGCCGTTCTTCCTACATCGGTGCTCTACGATTGATCTTTTTGATTCCGTTCGTAGGTTCTGGAGCTACGGGTAGACTTCCACCGTACTAGGCAGAACCATCCATGTCTGACATCCTACCACAGGAAGGAATGGCGGCCATCTCACGCCCGCCACGTATCACGATTTTATCCACCACGCCAATTTATACGGTACGGATGACGCTGTCCGTGCTGTTAACTTAGAGGCGCACACAGTCAGCGACATCGTCAGACTTGTTAACGACGCGCGCAAACAAGAAGAGACGGACTTGGTGGCGGGCGGCCACATCACTCTCCTCTTCACCCAGTCGGAAATCGAACAGGCCAAGGCCGACTACGACGCCGCTGCGGCAGCTGGTGTCGACGTGAATAGAACCCAGTTCCTCACAAAAGATGACGTCCAGAAGACGTACGGCGCAGCTTATCCAGGCGTGCGCATTCCGGGCCACAACATCTGGCCACTGAAGCTCGTCACGCACTTGTTCAACCTCGCGAAGGAAACGGGTGCCAACTCGTCCACCTCCCTGCTCACCCTCCACACCAGTACGCCCGTCACCGAGATTACACCCTCTGATTCCCCGTCCCGCAGATGGAACCTCACCACCCCCCGGGGCCCGATCTCGTGCTCGTACGTCTTGCACGCGACCAATGCCTACGCGTCCCACCTCCTCCCCCACCTCCGCGGTCCCGCCGGCATAATCCCCACCCGGGGTCAAGTTATCGCCCTTCGCGCCGCTGCCACCTTGGAAGAGCTCACACGGACAGGATGGGGCGGGAACGAGGGCTTCGAGTACTGGTTCCCGCGCCCGGTCGCGAACGCGTCCGACCACCCGCTGGTGATCCTGGGCGGGGGACGGGAGTCGGGGGCGGAGTACGAGCTGTACAACGTCGACGACTCTACCGTCAATCCGGTCATCGGGGACACGCTAAGGAAATTCCTTCCTGCCGTGTTTCCTGGCAAGTATGAGGAGGGGCGGGAGCCGGAGATGGAATGGGTGCGTGCGCGCTCGTCACATACTCACTTTCTCGCTGTCGAACTGCTGGATAGCTGCGGAGTGCTGATCTATCTACCCGGAATATTCGTCTTTCAGACGGGCATTATGGGCTTCACGAAGACCGGCGATCCGTTCGTAAGTTCGTTTCGTTAGATTATATCACAATATCTGGGGCAGCTGGAACTAATGGCACGCCCGTCGCGTATAGGTCGGACCTGTCCTCGACCCATCGACAGGAAGGCCCGACGCGTTCGAAGGCCAGTACATCGCGGCGGGCTACTCGGGGCACGGCATGCCGCGTGCATACGGGTGGTATGTGATTCGACACAAGAATTCCTTGCGCTCTGGTGCTAACCCTTGCTTGGCGAACGCAGTGCGGAAGCGGTCGCGGAGATGATCGTCGCGGACATGCAGGGGAAGGAGTGGGGCGTATCCGACTGGATTCCACGGCATTTTCTTACTGGCGAACGTGTTGTCTAATAGAATCCGTGCGTGGTTTTGTTCGCTGACCGCACAGCCTCCGTAAGTTTGAACCCGGAAGGAATAGGAGCAAGCGCGCGGTACGGTACAGGCAAACTAGTTCTCACGAAAGGACAGGTGCGTTCAGTATGCTTACGCGGATGGTGGCGTCCCCGTTACACTGCCCGTCGCATGGTCACAGAGAAGTCGCGCACGGCAAGTCAGAAATTGCCTTGCTAGCCCCGAGGGTCGGTGCGGGCTTTGGGTTGTATTAAGTAACAGGACCAGGATGAAGCCTGGCAACCCTCTCCATTTCACCGACCCACCAGGGGATATTAAGGGGTTTTGCCTACCCCCATCTATTCGACTGCCGGAAGCAACGTCCCAGTTCGGTTCAGGGGTTAAGTGCGTTCATCGGTCACTCTCCAACCACCACCATGTCCACTGGGAAACGCCTCCGGTCCACCCCCGACGTGGCTGATTCTCGCCCAACCAAGATGATCTATCAGACGCCATTGGACACTACCTCCGAGTCCGACTCCAAACCTTTTACATTGGAGCTCCTTCCCGAAAACGAACTGCCCCCCAGACAGGAGCTTACCCGGCTCAACGGCCTCATCCACGATGATATGAAACGCACCGTTGTCAACCAAAGCTTACGGGCCCACGACGTCTATCCCACCCTCCTCACCGTCGGCAAGCACTACAATTCACTCGACGTGGATCAAATGGCAGGCTGGCCTTCCTTGCGCGAGGATGACCAAGCTGTCGGCCAGATCCTGGAAATGGCCCAGGACGCTTACCGAGTCGGAGACTACAGTCGCCTCATGCTGATTAGTATGTCCCCAGGCCCATGCGCTTCGATGCTGATGCTTTCACTGACGTGCATGTGCGTAGAGGGCCTGCGACTATCCGAGTCGCCGAAACCAGTGTCAGTCGCGTCCTCGGCAAGCACTTCGTCCATCTCAAGTCAGAGCACAAGTACCTCGTCCATCTCGAGCCGGGGTACGTTCAATGCATCCAACATCTTGGCACTCACTGAAACTCCCTCCACGTAGTTCCACAGGCCGTCGTCGAGGGATGGGATGCCCCGTACATCGGCACCGCCCACATAGCACTGGAAATGAACATAAAGGATATGTTCAAGGCGGCCATGATCGGGGATTTGGGGTATCGCAAGCACATGACCCACGCAACCATCATACAGAGCTCGGGATCGGGAAAATCGCGACTCGTCGACAAGGTCGCTGAGACCATCTTCGCGATCCCGTTCAACGTCCGGGAGGCTCGGGAGGCCGCCGGTAAGGCCGAGCTCTCCTGCACTCTGCTTGTGACCTAGGCTACTAGTTACATACGATCTTATCGTCTCTTTTAGGTGGCGCCTGGCCCCCTGCTGACGATGAGATACGGGACGTGCTGGTGCAGTGGGCATGGGAGGGTGGCGAAACGCGCATGCAAGCGCGCTACTTTTGCTTCTTCACGGCGGTGTTCGAGGAGGTCCGGAAGGAAGTGGAACGATGCTTGGCCCAACCTGCCTCGGCGCACACGGCATTCGACTGGCGTGCTCATCTGGGACAGAACGAGTCGGAGAGGCGCGACGCTTTGTACGCACGGGTGGTGAACTCGGATGCGGTTAGTTTGAGTGGGTCCTGAATGGACTCGTGCCATGGTTAACTCAGTCTGCCATAGGTTCGGGATGCCAACGCGATGCCTTCTGATGTCCAGTCTGCGACAGTGCGCAAGCTCCGAAAGACTGCTAGGAGTGCCCTGAAGCGGCTTCTGGCCGCCGTTTGCCCTCTGACGACCTGCGATATATCGCACACAGGTCAGTCCTACCTCTGCCATCGGGTCCTCTGCCGATACCAAACCCATGCTGTCAGATAAGACTGGCTCAAGTATCATCAATGACGTTCACGTCCTCATCTACTTCGATGAAGCACACGTCCTAGCAAACGAGCTCGGTCAGTCTGGCAGTCCGCTTGGCGAGCCTGGAACGACCGCGCTCGACGTCCTCTTCCCCCTCTTGGACGATTTTCGCGACCGCGGCCTGTTCGCTGTCTTCATTTCGACCCAATCCCATCTCGAACATCTCGATTCCATGCCATCATCGGCCCCCTTGTCTAGCTCCGCGCGCAAGATCCATCTTCTACCGTATGCGCATCCCCCTATTACGGAGACGCCTTTTGACTGTTTCGGAGATCGTCCAGTCATCCCCTCCCGTCTTCGCGCAGAAGATCTGTGCGACGTAGCGTTCATGGCATGCTTTGGGCGGCCGATGTGAGTGCAGTTTCCAATCTACCCATCTCAGTGATCTGACCGCCGCACACAGGTGGCGATCTCTGTTATTGCCGTTCTGCGATAAGGTCCTCGCGAACGCAAGCGGGACCCCGCAAAATTCCTCCCTAACACCCCTCGATGCCTATCAGCGCGGCAGGCGATGCGAGGGCTTACTCCATTTGGCCCTTGTAAAGCTGGTCTTCCACGCCAACCTCGACCGGGAATGGGAGCAGTTCTCCAAGGCAGCCCAGACCGCCGTCCTCGACGTCCGCATCATGCTCCCCTTCGAGCCTCGTTCCTCTGCCGCCTATCGTCTCCAGATGGAGCTTGTGGCGAGCCACATGCGCACCGTCTATTCCGTACCCCAACACCGGGAGTACGTCCGCTCTGGATACCCGTCGGAGCCCATCCTCGCCGAAGCGGCCGCCCACCAGCTGCACATCTGGCGCACGAATGGAGACAAGCCCTGGCGTCACCCGGTGGAGCCCGGATTGCTCACCCTCAAAATGAACGTCGACGACGGCTTGCTGGACCGAGGCGAGATTGGCGAGGCGGTGGGACGGTTGCTGCTTACCCTTGCGCGGGATCGCGCGAGCCTCACCACGTTCCCGAAAATGCTGCCACGGCTGTTCAGCCGCGCCGTTCACGTGAACGCGTTCATCAAGGCGCTCTTTCCGCCCGCCATCGCCCAGCAGGTGCTCGACAGCAAGCCGAACGACCTTCCGGAGAGTGCGGCGGTGACGCTCGCGGAAGCGTTCAAGGACGCGGTGCTGAACTTCACGCACTTCGCGAAGTGGCAGGACGGTTCGGCGCCGCCGTGCGACCACGCTGCGGTTCGGTGCTTCGTGCGCTCGATGGCCGTGGTCTGCCGGAAGAACAGCCCCAGGGTCGACGCTTTCATCCCCATCCTGTTGGACAAGTCGGCGCACCTCCGCCCCCAGGTCATGACTGGGCTCCTCGTCCGGTTCACTCACGATCATCAAGGGAAGACGAGGGCGTATGCCTTCGATGAGAAGGATACCGAGCAGAGGACCCCTCCCACCACCTTCGCCGGCGGACAGACGGCGCCACCGCGTCCGTACATCACCCTGGTCATGGAGCTGGGAAGTCCCGACCCGTCTGAGTCGCCACACACGGACACGCCGAGCGTTGCTCCAGTCGACGCCGTGAACTCCAGCGACTCCGAGATCCCTACTATCCCCCGGCCCGTTGTTGTCGGTCAGCCGCCGGCGCGGGCCAACTTCGACGAAGACAGCAGAACACTGGCAGCTCAACATCCCCGCTACAGCATCACCGCCTACGGTTGCTCGCGCTCAGTGTATCAGGTTGTTGGAGAGGAAGAGTCCGGCGTCTACGAGCGTGTCCTTGCCCAAGGCGATCCGCTTCAAGAGCACCCACGCCAGGATGCGCGATCGCTGGATGTGGTCCGAGGGATGAAGCCCGAGTTCTCTGACGCCGCTGGCTGGGGCTGGGTCGCGGATGATGATGGCGGTTCCTCCGTGGACGTGCAGCTGGAGTCCTTGCCGGAGGCCTCAGGCTTGCCAGTGAACTCAGAGGAAGATTAGACGATAGCACCAGCAAGCGGAGGAAGAGAAGCTTACGGAAGCTGAACAAGGCGGTCGTAGATTGGGTGGTCGCAGTCTGAAGATCTGGAGTGTCAGTATGCATCCGTTCCGGTGTTCGTACGAGTCAGATTCAATAGAGGGCTATGCTACAGCGTGAAGTGTCCTTTCATCGAAGGCAATCATGACCAGATGTGGATGAATGCTTACTAGTAGTAGTATCTCCCTGCCTATAATCCCGTAGACCATGAGCCTGGTAGTCGGAGAAGCATGCCGCTCACTGTATCAGCGTCGGCATGAGCGACGGAAGAACGCCCCAAAACTCTCGCCGCGATACGATCGTCGACCACGTCGAGCGGTACGGTCCGCTCGCTATTGGGGTTGACCCAGGCGTCGTCTGCGATATCTCAGAAGTCGAGCATAGACCGGAACTTCCACTGCTGGCCACCAGGCCATTTGCAGAGGTGCGCCGCCGTGCTCCGCACACGCGTCTCGACGATGTCCAACGGGAACGTCGCGATGCGGTCTGCGATGCCTGTAATGGCTTTCGCGATGAGGAGAGCTGCCCAGGAGTACGAAGCGACTCAAGCAAGCGTGGGCTTGACCCCCGGTCTTGCGCGACGAGTGCTGCGTGGCCTCGCGGACAGTGGAGTAGTAGGCACTGTACGATAGAGGCCTCGGGGGCCGCGCATGTGCCAGATGTAGGGAATGACGCTGCGTCCATAGAGAGGGGTTGTGCTGGATGCAGAGGTTAGGGTAGGGAACCGCGGGGAGAGAAGAAAACGTACGAGGATGCGGTTATGCTTCCCGTCTGTGCCGAGCGCCTCAGATAGACGCCTTGTCGTCATACACTCACACTCAATACACTCGGATCAGCCTCCCGTTTGTACATCCGACCACCCCGTCGAGACACCCTCGAGACTCCTCCCTCCCCGTCGACTCTAAGGGTACATCTGTGTAGTCCTCCGGGTTCTCAAGATTCACTGCGACTTCATCCTCCCGTCCGACAATAGCTTTGTCCGGAGATCGACAGGCAGTGCTAGGGGAAGTCCTGCGAATGAAACGGGCATACGGTGGAGTGGAATATCGCGATTCCATGCGGCTCGGTGCGCCCTTGTTATCCTATCCTTCCCGCGCCACGTTCGCACTGACACCGTACACCGCTACAGAATGTCTGTAACGACCGTCTAGTTCACCGTGACGTACAGCGGAATGGCAGCCGGAGGGCGTACAAGTCAAGTCTGACTAGGATGCTGCCGCGGCCCTGGCCGCTGGTATCAACCTCGACAACGCCCACGTCCTCGCAAAAGACAGCCTTCAGAAGACTTTATTGCTACCAACGCCGACGCATCGCACCTCCTCCCTCACCTCCGCGATCCTCCAAGCATCATCCCCACCGGGGACAAGTTATCGCCCTCCGCGCCGCCGCCCCTTCGGAAGAAATCACTCGGACAGGATGGGGCGGGAACGAGGGGTTCGAGTATTGGTTCCCGCGCCCGGTGTCGAACGCGTCGGACACCACCCGCTGGTGATCTTGGGTGGGGGACGCGAGTTGGCGACGGAGTACGAGCTGTACAATGTCGAAGACTCTACTGTCGACCCAGCTATCGGGGACACACTGAGGAAGTTTCTTCCTGCGGTGTTCCTGGGCAAGTATAAGGAGGGGCGCGAGCCGGAGATGGAATGGGTGCGTGCGCGCTCGTTACTCGCTTTCTCGCTGTCAGATTGGTGAACGGCGGCTGATTTACGAGTATTGGTGTTTCAGACGGGCATCATGGGGTTCACGAAGACCGGCGATCCGTTCGTAAGTTCGTTTCGTTAGGTTATATCACAATATATGGGGGAACCGGAACCAACGGTACGCCCGTCGCACATAGGTCGGACCTGTCCTAGACCCATTGACAGGAAGGCCCGATGCGTTCCAAGGCCAGTACATCTCGGCTGGGTATTCGGGGCACGGCATCCCGCGTGCATACGGGTGGTTTGTGATTCGACGCAAGGATTCCTTGCGCCCTGGTGCTAACCCTTGGTTGGCGAATGCGGTTCGGAAGTGGTCGCGGGGATGATCGTCGGGAATCGAGCGTTCCCGACTGGCTTCCACGACATTGTCTTACCGAAAATCGTGTCAAAGAATAGAAGCATTGCGCGGTGAACCGTGCACATGTAAGTTGGAAATCTTACGGAATCTTTCAGTACGACAATTAGGACCGGCTGTGGTACGGTCCATGGCAGGCCTCGAGCGAGTCTCCACCGGGAGGGCAGGTGCGTTCTAGGGATACATGCATATGCGTATGCAGACAGTCTTTTCGTTGCGCGACCGGCCGGATTGGAGAATACGAAGACGGCCGGGCCGGGATCAACACGGAAAAGACGATCATCTCTCAGACGGACGATGTCGCCTGCGTCGGAGGTTTGTCCTCGACCACGGGCCACTCGGACGAGTAGGACACTTCGATGCGAACGTTATGGAGCCCATATTCCTCATCCGAGCATATGGAAGCGGGTAAGTTCTGGAAGGACGATCTCGCTCACGTACGTCTCGATCCTCAGCGTCGAAGAAGAAGGTACGGAGTTCGAAGGCGTCGGCGGATGCGTCCAACGATCTCGGATATCCTCGACTGGTCGTCCTGTATCCAGTCCGCGACGTAGCGGGCTGGGATGATGTGCATTGGTGGGTGCGGCCACTGCTTATGGGCGGCATGAGAAGGACAGGCAGCGAGGGGTCGAGCGAATGCAGCTGCGCGGCGGGGGGGGAGGGGGGCAGATGCGGAGAGGAACATCCCGTCAAACTAGGACAGAAGCCCTCGATGTTCGTGCCGTATGGGGACGAATCTCTCCCGGCGGTTGCCCCGACGCGTTCCTACAGCTACAGCTTCTTACTTGGTCTTTCTTGCGTCCAATTAGACGCCACGTCCGAGTCCGTCAGGGAATGCTAAAAGTGCAGGTTGAGTGGCTCCGTCTGGGGGCGTCCCCTGGTCAGCACTCTGTCTTCAACCCCCATGTCGACTGCGAAATGCATTGCGTCACCCGGCCTCGACGTCGATGAAGCTCCCCCAACAAACAAGTCCGAGGCCGCTGAGGACTCTCCAGCTCCTACGTCTGAACTTTCGGACCTGGGTACGTTCAAGTCTATCCGAGTCCAACTTCTACCAAATGCTCGCTCAAAATCCTATCCTTTCGAGTAGCTTCGAAGGCCGCGGTCGAGGGATGGACCGCCCCATTCATCGGTATCGCTCACGCAGTGCTAGCCAGGAACATCCTGGAGATGTTCAAAACGGCCATCAACGATTCCTCCGGCCGCGGATGTTTGACTCACGCATCCGTTATACAGAGCGCGGGATCGGGAAAATCACGACTCGTCGACGAGCTCGCCAAGACGATCTTCGCCATCCCCTTCAACCTCCGCGAAGCACGCGACGTCACTAGTGAGCTCTTCCCTACCCCGCTCGTGTCCCACGTACGATCTTAAAGTGATCTAGATGGCGCTTGGCCCCCCGCCGACTCGGACGAAATACGAACCTGCTGGTGCGGCGGGCCACGGAGGGCGGCGAAACGCGCTTGTATGCGCGCTTTCTTTGCTTCTTCGCAGCGGTGTTCGAAGAGACTCAGAAGGAAGTAGAACGTTACATGCCCCAACCCGCGTCGGCGGACATGGCATCCACTTGGCGCATCCACCTGGCTGAGAAGGGGTCGGAGTACCGCAACTCTTTGTACTCTCGAGTGGTGAACTCGGATGTGGTCAGCTACAGTGGTTTGAAATGTCTCCGTCGTCGCTAATGCAGTTCCGCATAGATACGGGAGGGCGAGGCTCTGGCTCCCGACGTTGAGTCTGGGACAGTGGACGCTCTGCTGAAGATTGCTAAGGACGCCTTGAAGCGGCTTCTGTACGCAGTTTGCTCTAGGACGACTTGTCGTGCGTCTCATCATGCTGGTCAGCCGTTCCTCTATCGACTGGCTCACTAATACCGAATGCTCACACACCTGTGATTGTTTCTCAGATGCCACTGGCTTGGGCACCATTACCAACATTCATCTCCTCGTGTACTTCGACGAGGCACAGGTTCTAGCGAATCAGCTGGAGTCTGAATCGCCTAGCTCGTCGCACTCCCAGCCCGGAAAGACGGCTCTCGACGTCCTGTTCACGTTGCTAGACGACTTCCGCGAGCTCGGTTTATTCACCGTCGTCATGTCGACCCATCCATATATCGAACACCGCAAATCCGGGGCTCCCATTTACTGCTCCACTCATCACGTCCGTCTGCCACCATACGGGCATGCCCCCCTGACAGAGACACCCTTCGACTGTTTCGGAGACCGTCCAATCGACCCCTCCCGTCTTCGTGCAGACGACGTGAGCGACATTGCCTTCATGGCATGTTTTGGGAGACCGATGTCAGTCTTCCTTCGCTACTCACAATGCGACGTTTCGCATCCTGACGACCGAACCACAGCTGGCGATCTATGCTGCTGCCGCTCTGCAACGAGGCCCTCGCGAACGCCAGCGATACCCCGCAAGATTCGTCTCAACCCCCCGCCGATACCGATGAGCGCTACAGGCGATGCGAGAGCTTGCTCCATTTGGCCCGCGTCAAGCTGGTCTCCGAAAGCGACCTTCAGCGGGGGCGGAAGAAGTTCTGCCAAGCTGCCCAGACCGCCGTCCTCGACGTCCGCATCCTGCTCCCCTTCGACCGGTCTTCCCCCGCCGCCTATCGCCTCCAGCTGGAGCTCGTGGCGAGCTATATGCGCACTGTGTACACCTTCCCCGAGCACCGGGAGTGTGTCCGTTCCGGATACTCGTCAGAGCCCATCCTCGCCGAAGCCGCGGCCCAGCAGCTGGACACCTGGCGGACGATCGGGGACAGGTCCTGGGGCTTCCCCGCGGAGCCTGCGTTACTTATCCTCCGCGACAGCGTCGACTACAGCCTGCTGGACGCGGACAAGATCCACAAGGCGGTCGGGCGGGTCCTGCTTACGCTCGCGCGAGACTGTGCCAACGTTGCTGCGTTCCCGGAAACGCTGCCGCGGCTTTTCAGTCGCTCTGTTCCCATGAGCGCGTTCATCGAGGCGCTCTTCCCGCCCGCCATCGCCCAGCAGGTGCTCGACAGCAAGCCCGACAACCTGCCGCCCGACTCGGACTCCCCGGAGCCTGACGGCCGGACGGCGGCGACTCGGACATTCCGGGACGCGTTCACGCGGTTGTGGAGTCAATGCCGAACGAGCATGTCGCGCTCGGGTGCTTCGTGCGCTCGATGGCCTTCGTCCGCCGCAAGAACAAGAACTCGAACGACGCCGGGGTCGACGCGTTCGTCCCTGTCCTGCTGGATAGGTCGGCGCCGCTCTCTCCGCGGATCATGACCGCGCTCCTCGTCCGGTTCACGCGCAAGCCGGGGCCAAGGGCCGCGTATCCCATCGACGAGAAGGTCGTTGGGCTGTTCGACCCCGTTCCCGTTCCCGCCGATCGCGGCGGACAGACGACGACGACGACGACGGCGCCGCTGCGTCCCTACGTCACGCTGGCCATGGCGCTGGGAGCGACCGGACCGCCTCCGTCGCACGCGGGTGCGCCTGTTAGTGTCCCCGTCCCCGTCATCGTTGGTCGGCTGCCGACCAGGGCTCGCGACAAAACGGCTCCACATCCACACCCGCGCTACAGTATCGTCGCGTACGGCTGCTCGAGCGAGGCGTATCGGGTCATCGGGGAGGAAGAGTCGAGCGTTTACGCACATATCCTTCGCCAGGGTGATGCACTCCTGGGAGGCCAAACGATGGTCTCCGCTGGCGGCTGGCGTTGGAATGTACAGGGTCGCGGTCCTGTCCAGCCGGAGGGCCTGTCGGATGATTCGGACGAGGATTAGGACGATGGTAGTTCGCGAGGGGGGGGAAGGGGGAAGGAAAAGCTTACCAAAGGTGAAGAATGTGCTTGTCGAGTACGCGGTCTTGGCTCGCAAAGACGTGAAGCCCTACGTGCCGTTGTGTATGTCCGTTCGAATTCGCAGTCAGATTCAATCGAAGAGGGTTATGCTACAAAATGGAGTGTCCGTCCATCGAGGCAAATCACGAACAGACGTGGATGACTGCCTCGAAGGCGGCGAACACTACACGTTCACCTATAATCCCGTGGACCATGAGGCGGTAGTGGGAGAAGCAGGTCGCTCACCGTACTATCAGCGTCGACGCTGGCTTACGGAAGAACACCAGTTCCCCGAGACTCTCGGTATGCCGATACGATGTGACGATCGTCAATCGCGTCGAGCAGTACGGGTTGTTCGATGTTGGGATCGATCCAGGCGTCATCTGCCAGTGCGGCATCTCCGAAGTCGAGGATGGACTGGAACTTCTTCCACTCGGGCTGGCCGTCCTGGTGTCGGCGCGTCTTGATCTACGGAGGTGCTCTGCACACTGGCCTTGACGACGTCCAACGGAAATTCACGGTCCGGCCCGTGACGCCCGTGGTGAGAAGAGCTGCGCAGGAGTGCGAGGCGAGCGTGAACTTGGCCTCGGTTCTAGTACACGAGAAATGCTGTCACGGTGTGGCCTTCGAGTCGTAGGCGGTGGAGTAGTAGTAGCAGGCACCGCAGCAGGCGTCCGAGTCGTGGAACGCGCATCAGGAAAACGTCAGAAATACATCGCAGCCAGTCGGTGCTAGCCGGAGCGATGGACTCCTGGAGACACCCCCCAAATTGATAGAGACGGCCCGCTCCATCCGCTACCGGATGGATCGGCCGGGCTCCAGGCGGAGACGCCTGTCTCCATCCAGAGGACAATGCCTCCATCGGAGGCTCACAAACAGATATGAGCTTCAAAACAGCATAGATATGTTCGGAATAGTGGGCCCTGTGAAACTGCATAACAGTTTCAATAGGTTCGGACTGCCTGCCGAGATATTTCAATCCCTTTCACGGGCGGTGAGACCCAGTTGCCAATGCTAGGTACTAATACTACTTGAATGGCATCGGCCCTTCTATTCAGGATCCGGAGTGCCCATGATGGTCGCGCTCATCGACGGGCCTCGATCTAACCCCTGGTTCCCGTGTGGAGGCATAATCGGGGAGAACTGAGAACTGATAATATTGAACTGACTACGCTATGGAAAATAGCTCAGGTAACATTACGTAATAATGGTACCTCGCCAGCCCGTATGGTAACGTAAGATGAACGCGGCAACTACATTACTGTGAGCGGGACGTTAGCCGGACTAGCACTCCGCAACTCTGCTGAACAGAACCACCGGTGGTCCAGTAATGTAGGGGTAGGGATAGGGTGCGGCCGGAAGAAAAGACTACAAAGGCGTGACAAAGAAATCATACTCGGGATTTGCATCACGCAGAGCGTGAAT
>BACB01003285.1:0-23448 GCA_000338015.2 Ganoderma multipileum BCRC 37180
CAACGTCGACCGTCTAGTGGTGCACATAGAGCGGAGGTTCCGCCGATATTTACGGGGAGATTAGGTATGTTGAAATGCGTCCCGCTTTCAGACCGTCCATCACCATTCCCTAACGTCGCTTCCCCATATTGCAGCTGCCTCCCGCACTGGATGGTGCGCTGACTTCCATTGGCACCGCTCACGACGCGCTAGAAAGTACCATTCAGGGCATGTACAAAAAGGCTGTCGGGTTTTCCGAGTCTTATCGCGAGTATACGACACGCGCATCCGTGATTCAGAGTTCGGGATCTGGAAAATCACGACTAGTCGACGAAGTCGCCAAGAAAGTCTTCGCGATCCCATTCAACCTTCGCGAACAATGCGACTCTGCCAGTAAGCTCTTCCGCCACGTCATTATCCACGCGCTGTCTTATCGTAACTCAGGTGATGCCTATCCCCCTGCTGACAACGAGATACGGAAGTTGCTTGAGCGGTGGGTGCGCGCGGGCGGCGAAACACGCCTGCATGCGCGCTACCTCTGCTTCTTCACCGCGGTTTTCGAGGAGACACGGATGGCCGTGGAAGAATGCATTTCCCGCCATGGTCGGGCGGACCTTCCCTCCATTTGGCACAGATATCTGGCTGAGGGTGAGTCGAAGAATCGTAACGCTTTGTATCGAAAGGTGGTGGAATCGGATATGGTGGGTTTGAACAGTTTACGTTTACGACAGGTCGTTTCCGTTACTAACCTAGTATTTCGCAGATCAAGAAAGCAAACGAAATTTCCTCCGACGTTGAGACTGACGGAGAGTCCGCTAAGATTGCTCTATGGACGCGTTTGAGGCAGGCCGCCAGGCATTCTCTTAGCGAACTCCTGCGCGTAGTTTGCGCTAGTCCTGTCTGCTGTTTACACAGTACTCGTGAGTTGTCCTCAGTTAGTCGCCCCTAGGCCTACGGACCGCTCACAAACCTGCAACCATTTACCAATCTCAGATAAGCCAGGCTCGACCCGCGTCCAGGAGCTCCATGTCCTCGTGTACTTTGACGAAGCTGACGTTCTCGAACAGCCATTGCCGAATTGGCTGATGTCTTCACTTGGGGAGGTCCGAGCTCTCGACGTCCTCTTCGGCGTATTGGAGCAGTTCCGCTACCTCGGGTTGTTCGCCGTCTTCATGTCGACTCGACCAAGTATCCAACACCTGACATCGCCCCGCGGCGTTGACTGCTCCCCTTGTTCCCGCGATCTTGTCGAGTTTTTGCATGCCCCTATCACGGACACACCATTCGACTGCATTGAAGACCGCAAAATCAACCCATCCTGTCTGTTTGCTAAAGACGTCGGCCACATCGCGTTTATGGCATGCTTCGGGAGGCCATTGTGAGTGCGCTAGCATTGCTCGCTCATCATGAACCATCAATGACTTAACGACCGCCGGGCACAGGTGGCGCTCCCAGCTCTTACCATTCACCGACGACGTCCTCCGGAAGTCGAGCGGTCTGCAAGCCTCGAGCCCTTACCTGTCGGAGTCCTTCGATCGGGACCCGCAATGCGACAACCTGATCAACCTCGCGCGCTCCAAGCTGCTCTGCGCATGCCGAACCGAGCTTCCGGACACGGCGTGGAAGAAGTACAGCCCAGCCGCACAGACTGCGATCCTCGACGTCCGCTTTGCGCTCTCCTTTGCGCCCCGCCGTTTCGCGGCGTATCGCCGCGAGATGGAGCTCGTGGCGAGCCACCTGCGGACGGCCTATTGCATCCCCGCGGACCGCGGCGAGTACCTCCGTTCAGGATACCCCTCGGAACCGATCCTCGCCGAAGCCGCTGCTCGCCAACTGCACACCTGGCGCACTGGCAAGCTTGGATCGGAATCGAAGGGGGAGGAGGAGGAGGAGTCCGCGTCGGCAGTGGACCCCACGGCGCTCATCCTCCGCAACAACCTCGACTGGACTTCCTGGACCCAGGCGAGATAGGGGGGCAGTCGGGCGGGCGCTGCTCCTCCGCGCGCGGGATCTTGCCGTCGTCGACGCTCTCCCGGAGGAGGGCTCGACCTGCGAGCCCCACTTCAGCCGCCCTATCCTCGTGCCCGCGTTCATCAAGGCGCTCTTCCCCGCGGCGGCCGCGCAGAGGGTGCTGGCGAGCAGGCCGGACAACGTCAACGTGGCGCGCGATACGGATACGTCGGAGAGCGCTAGCAAGACTCGGACGTTCGGGGAAGCGTTCGAGCACGCGGTGCTGAACTTCACCCATTTTGCGAAATGGGCACCGGCAGACGATTCCGAGTCCGAGGCGGGGCTGGACGAAGACGCCACGCTTGGATGCTTCGTCCGTTCCATGGCGGCGATCGTTCAAAGCAACAGCAGCTCGTCGAGGGTCCACGCGTTCATCCCCGTGCCGTTGGGCCAGTCGGCGCCGCTTTCCCCCGAGGGCATGACGGGGATCCTCGTCCAGTTCAAGCGGTCGTGGTGGAAGACGAAGGGCACCAAGGCCGCTTGTGCTATGCGAGTCAGCCAAGAGGACGTCGGGCTCTTCCGTCCTCCCGCTGACGGTACCGGTGAACAGACTCATGATCAGCTCCGCCCGTACATCGCTTTGGTGATGGAGCTCGGCGTCCCCGACCTTCCCTCATCGCAAGCGGACGTCGATACTCCCGTCGAGGATCCTGCGTTCGTTGATATCGGTCAGTCGCCGCCCCGGGAACCCGTCAGCGGTGGCAATGGTGGCGTACAGACGGGTCAACAACCCCGCTACAGCATGACCGCTTATGGCTGCTCGCCCGCCGTCTATCGGGTCATCCAGAAACAGGACTCGGCCGTGTACGAGCAGATCCTGCGCAAAGCAGCTGCGCTCACCGAGCATGGGCGACCTTGGGGCGCTTCCCCCGACCTGGTCCACATGTTGAACTTGAAGCACCAGGACGCTTGTTGAAGTCCTACGCGTGCGTGTACCCATCCATTCCGGTGTCCATTCGCAATCGGATTCAATTGAAGGGCTCTATGCTACAGAATGAAGTGTCCGTGTCCGTCCATCGAGAGCAATCACGAGCAGATATGGATGACGGCCTCGAAGGCCGCGAACGTCACCATGTTCACCGGTATCGCCCTATGCGCAAGTAAAAGTAACCCCGTGAACGACAAGACGATAATCGGAGAAGCACGTCGCTCACCGTATCAGCGTCGGCGCGAGCCCACGGAAGAACACCCCGAGGCCCTCGGCGCGATACGACGCGACGACCGTCGACCACGTCGAGCGGTACGGGTTATTCCGCGCGCCCCCAGGGGTGCTCTGCACGCGCGTCTTGACGACGTCGAGCGGGAACGTCACAATCCACCCCGCGACGCCCGCCATGGCGCCCGCAGCGAGGAGCGCGGCCCAAGAGTGCGACGCGAGCGTGGACTCGACCTCGGTCCCGCGCGAGGAGGCCGAGTGCTGGGCGTGCGACGCGTGCGGGCGCGGCCAGTAGCGCAGGGTGGCCTCGTAGGCGGCGAAGTAGGCGCCGTAGCCGACGTCGCGGAGCGCGGTGGGGGTGACGCCGCGGTAAAAGCCGCGGAGGCCGTGCGTGCGCCAGATGTGGCGGATGACGGCGCGGTCGGAGAGGGCAGTCATGGTCGGGCTGGACGCGGAGCGGACGAGGGTTTGCTGGTGGATCTTGATCAGCTCGGCTGGGGTCGTTATTAGGCTGCGTTGGGAGGGGATTAGGGCGGGGTACTTGGCTGTGTGGGTGGGGGGGGGAGAAGGGGACGTACGAGGATATTATGCCGGTGCCTGCGCCTGCAAGGGTGATTTGTGTGAGTGTGGGCGTCGCGTTATTATTGTCTAATTGTGCTCGCAGGAGAGAACGGTAACAGGAGAAGACGATTCCATTGAGTGGTGGTGCACCAGCCTAAAGAGGGCCATGTTTGTGGTTGGGACGGAGAGAGAAAAGCGAAAAGAGTCAGCGAACCTAAGAAGACCAACGTCCTCCTCGGCGGGTGTCCGCGTCCGGTTACGTACCAAAGGCGCGGCTATCCCGCGATAGAGTCCACGTATTCGTTCTTCACGGATGATAGTGAGGAAAGCATGCGTGGTGGAGCGGTACTTGGACGCTATGTGTGGATTCTGAAAGCGCACCTTGACTGCATGGCGAATGAACATGGTTGGAAGGATGCCTGAAGCGGATGGCGGAACTCACCGGTGTCAAACGGATATCCCACTGTCACGGCAGCCATGCCTGGAAGAGAAGTAGCCATATCGCTGTCTATACACACTTATGCGTGGGATAGAAGGGGTGAGGGAACGCACCCGCGACTGTGCCGGCGAAGAAGTCCAGAGCTGGGCTGATTTCTAAACGAGTGCGTGTGAGTTAGCAATGGGAGGCAAATGGGTGTATAACTCACCCTTGAAAGTCGTCTGAGGTGCGTCTGCCATGCCTGGATACAGTGTCCGACGAAGGGAGGAGATGAAGGCGAGCGGAGAACAAGCGATGTGAGTTCCGAGCCGGGGACCCTTCTGAGCTTGCCGTGGTGGCCATGGCCAAGGTCTGCAAGCGCCCGTCAATACATCGTCGTCGGCGCCTGATGCAGACTTGGCGCTAATGCATTAAGCTTTGTTCCGCAGCCATCGCCTCGACCTCCCCTCGAACACCGACCACACCCCTCATCTTCGCAGGCCCACTTCATCTCATAGTCTACGCTTTCTATAGTACCCTCTTATACTGGCCCCATGTCTCTCAAGGTCAACCTGTCCAGCAGAGACCTGACTCAAGCATACCAGGATGTCGTCAACGCCCGCGGTATAGATTGGGCGATCTTCACTTACGACAAGGGTTCCAACGATCTCAAGGTCCAGGCAACCGGAGATGGAGGTCTCGAAGAGCTTCAGGAAGAGTTCTCTGACGGCCGGTGAGTGTCACACGTCTGCGCCCTCCTCAAGTCGGGGACCAACAAAAGGGCAGGATGCAGTATGCGATCGCCCGTGTCAAAGACCCAAACGTGAGCATTCCACGTCTCTCCGGTGTGGGCGGGCGTGGTATTTACTTTGACCCTAGAGCGAGCTCCCCAAGTTCGTCCAGATCAACTGGTGCGGCGACGGTGTCCCCGTCGCGCGAAAAGGTCTTTTCCATACCCACTCCAGCGCTGTCGCCGACTTCCTCCGCGGTACCCATGTCGTCGTCAACGCTCGTAATGAAGTTTGTCCCACGTACATCCCATTCCGTCCCTATTCGTACTCAACCCTCTACTCAGGCCGACGTCGAGCCATCTTTAATCATGTCTCGTGTCAAGGCAGCCTCTGGCGTCAACTACACTGCCCAGAAGGAGGCACCACGTAGGTTCGAGCCCATCGCGCCCGTTGGCACCAATTACGTCCCCGTCGGCAAAGTCGACATCGCCGCCCTCCGTCAAGGTACCGCAAAGCCATCCGCAGCGCCCGCGGCGACAAAGCCGGCTATCCCGACTGCCCCGCGCCCCGTCCCCGTAGCTCCTTCCCCCGCAGCGAGTTTTGCCAGGGGCCCCATCGGGAGCAGCGCTCCTGCAGACGCATGGGCGGAAGAGTCGGATAGCTTTGCGCCTCCCCCACCGCCACCTGCTGCTTCACGCCCTACTCCGGCTGCCACCTTCGCTAAGCCTGTTCCCGCCGCATCATCGGTGAGTTCTGCCGCATCGGTGTATCGATGGCGCCTCAATCTGACGTGACCCAGCCCGCCGCTGCGCGATTCACGCCTTCGGCCCCTACCCCGGTCGCAACGTCAAACGTCCCTACCAAACCCGCCGAGGACGACAAGATCGGCCCGGTCGGCACCGCATATACCCCCATCAAGCTCCAGCCCAAGAAGCTCGTCAACCCCTTCGCAGCCATGGAGGCCAGGAATCAGAACCAGTCGGACGCCGCCGGCGCCGCGCCGCGGTCCTCGCCCGCAGGAGCAGGAGGTGGAGGTGGAGGTGCGAAGAAGCTGACCTGGAGCGAGCGCCAGGCGCTGGCGAAGAAGCAGCAGGAAGAGGAAGAGGCCCGCGCGAAGGCCGCCCTCGGGTCCCAGCCCACGCCTCCGCCTCCTGCTCCTGCGTTCCGCTCTATTCCTCCGCCGCGAGCTGCCCAGGTTGTCGCTCCGGATCCAGAGCCGGAGGAAGAGTACGAAGCGGTGAGGTCATTTCCCTTCATGTTCGACGTCCGTTCTGATTGTCATTATCGTAGCCCCCTCCTCCCCCTCCTCCCCCTTCTGTACCTAGCGCGAGTCGTCCCGTCCCCGTTCCTGTTGCTGTTCCAGAGCCAGAACCTGAAGCGGAGGCTCCCCCTCCCCCACCTCCGCCGCCGCCGCCACCCCCTCCTGCTCCGGTTGTTCACCACGAGCCAGAACCGGAGGTCGAAGCGCCTCCGCCTCCGCCTCCCGTGAGTCCATTTAACGCATTTTTACTCAGAAGCTTGGTAGCTAATCATCTTCCGCAGCCCCCACCCCCTCCGCCACCAGTTGCTCCCATCGCCCCACCTGCACCTCCAGCCCCAGAGCCAGAGCCGGAGCCACAACCAGCCCCCCCTCCCGCTCCCGCTGCACACGCGGGGCAGGGCGTCTGCGCAATCGTGCAGTACGCGTACGAGGCGCAGGAGGACAACGAGATGGACCTGGTCGAGGGCGAGCTCATCGAGCAGATCGAGCAGCTCGACGAGGGCTGGTGGTCCGGCGTCGGCGTCGGCGCGCACGGCGGCGCGAAGCAGGGCCTCTTCCCCGCCAACTACGTCGAGGTCGTCGACGCGGAGGCGGAAGCTGCGGCGCCGCCTCCGCCGTCGCCTCCCCCGCCCCCGCCCGCGGTACGTCGCGGCATTTTGAACTCTGCAGAAGTTTATGTTGTGGACTAAGATGTGTCACTTCACTTTGAATATAGCCACCTGCGCCGCCGCCGCCCCCTGCGGTCGCCCATGCTGAGCCCGAGCCCGAGCCAGCGGCCGAAGAACTGGGATCGTGGGCGACCGCCCTCTACGAGTACGTCGTTTTCCCGTTCACACCCCTCTCAGCGGTTGCGTCGCTAACACACGGGTCTGTCGGTATCGGTATCGGCAGCTACGACGCGGGCGAGGACAACGAGATCTCGTTCAAGGACGGCGAGCGGATCACGCACATCGAGACCGTGTCCGAGGACTGGTGGCAGGGCACGAACCAGTTGGGCCATGTTGGGCTGTTCCCCGGTGCGTTGTGTTTCATACGTGTTGAAACTCTTGAGCTCACATGCGTCTTGATCATATAGCGAACTATGTTGAGTTGCAGGGTTGAGGATCTGGGTGAGCGGGGACGGAACTGGGATGAGGATGAGGATGAGGATGAGGATGAGGATGAGGGGTGGACGGCGGTTGTGGAACCTGAAATATGGACGACCGGTATGGACTGTCGAGGAGATCGGAGGTTACTGAATGTGGGGAGAAATTCATACTTCCCCGGACGTGTGGCGAACGTTGGGTTCAGGGCGATTGGACATTGATCTGCGAGGTATTAGGAATGTCATTATTTCTCTAAGTGACCGAGCCAGTAGCTGGTGGGATGCTCGAAAGCTAGCTTGGACAGTGCGAAGCATAGAACGGATAGGACATTGTTGGTCAATATGAAAGTGGTAAACAACCCCAGGTGGCGAAACTCGTTGACGTCCAACACGCTGAAGAGAATGCGAGGGCGCGGACGTCCGAGCCCTCGGAAAGCGGAGGCTTACGCCACCGAGCCTGCGGCTCTCTAAAAGCGCATGTTTCGTCGAAGTAAATAAAAACGTGAAGCTCTGGAACGCGGCTAGAGCCTGGGCTATCTGTGAAGGCCAACGGTATCAGGTTTATAAGTGATCGTATCGATACTAGACAGTAGGAGTCTCACCGATACTGGTGTGCGAGGAAAAGCCAGGCATGGGGCAAACGGCGTGTAGAAGTTCGCTCAGTGACTGCCTCACGGCCGGCATAGAGCAAGCTCAGCGGACCCTTCGCAAGTCTCAATTGTATGCAATTTCATCGGTGTTCTTGATCTGTGCAAGACCGAGTTAGTGACAACAACAACCGGTCATAAACCGCTCAAACTGACCATATCCGATTCCATCACCTTGCCGTACAACGCGTTACGATACTCTGCCTCATCCTCTGCCAGGTATCTGCGCTAGATAGAGAGGAGGTTCGCCCAACCAGGTGGGAAGTGTATTCTTCTACTGCCTTGCGTGCCTCCTCGAAAACCGGCGTGGAAGAAGTGCGAGTAGCGCACATACGCGGATCCCGCCATCTGCACGTTCCCACCTCCAAAGCCAGTTCCGTACCTAGTGATTAGCAGGTGGATAGGCATCACCTGGGGTACGATAACACAGTGTGAGGCCATGAAGTGGTGGAAAACCTTACCAGCAGCCCTGCCTTTTCCGCGAATATTCAAGTTGAAAGGGATTGTGAAGAAAATAAGGGATTGTGAAGAAAATAAGGGATTGTGAAGAAAATCTTCACAATCCCTTTCAACTTGAAGACCCCGTCGACGAATTGTGATTTCCCAGACCCCAAAATTTGGACTACGGATGCGCGTGTCGTATACTCGAGAGGATTCCCCGGTGGCCTGATTGTACATGCCGCTGGCGGATGGTACTTTCTAGCGCGACGTGAGCAGTGCCGATGAACATGAACTCGGCGCACCACCCTCTTGCAGGCGTCGGCTTCGACCTTGTGAAGGGGTGTGAACTCGGGGTGGTGGATGGTATAAAAACGGGGTGCTTGCTTTTGAACATATCCTGGGTTACAATGAACGTCGACGAAGGGGTCCGTGGCGGGATCCCGGCTGTATGTGTAGGCGGTCGCTGGAGACTTCCTGCTGGGGTCTATCCAGTCAGCGAGCGCACGAAATGCTAGGGCGACGAGAATGTACCAAATCGCGTGAGACGTCCATAATCGTCGTCGCGATAAGCACGTTGAAGGACCTGCTCCAAGGCTTGCGTCCCACAAGGACGTCCGGTTTGTGTTGAACTCGATGATGAAATCGCAGTGCCTCTCGAGAATCCGGAGGATTGTTGGTGTACCTATGAGGTTGAGTTCCGAAGGATGACGACGCCGAATATCGCAGTCTATCCGGCAGTTGAGATCATCGACATTGTGTTATAGTCGACTCTCAGGGACCGATGCCGGTGGAGGAGGGCACGTTCGGACATAGGAGCGTCGAAAGCAGTTGATGCTTCTTCGTTGGGAGAGTATCGACGGGGGGGGGAGGGGTCTTCAGGGCGTTTCGGCTGACATGAGAGCTGGGTGGTGAACCGTAACCTGAGGCGGCGGCTGGGAAAATACTTATACTATATAAGATATTACAACGACGTGGAGGCGATGATCGATGATCAGCAGACCCAGCAGCCGGACAGCGAACGCAGACGTTGATAGAAATAGATGGACATCGCCAACGAGGGGATACGACAGAGGAGACCGGCATGCCAATAATGGCACCAGGCTTACGGATACCTGTGAGCAAGAAGCAGAGGGAGCAAACCATACGCCAATACGAGGCACGGAACAGATCTGCGAAAGATGTCCACCGACATCCGACAAGCCCATCAGACAAGCGTGTGCGAGTGCGATATCCTAGCCGCCGACGGAGCGCAACACCAGCAGCTCTGTTCCCCGAGCGAGAACAGTGCAGCGCCGGCAGACAGCAAGCATTGCGAGACAGTAAAGGGCTAGATACTAGATCGTACACGTACATCATCGGCGGACGACGGACGGTCGTCGTGCCCATCGACCTCGACCTCGACCTCGAGCGAGACAAGCGCGAGAGAACCCATCATCCGCTCCCAGTTCGACGCATTTATCGGAGGCAAGCTCTGCCTGCTCGCGTGCTGGAGGTCGAACAAGAAGTGCGTGACGAGGATTGATGTGGCTCTAGAATGAACTATGTTAGGATCACAGGCTTCTCGTAATGGGGCCAGTCGGAAGGAAGACGTACGGGAGTATGACAAGCGACGCGATGCTGTTCAGATTCTCGACGTCGAAGATATCTGGCTGGACATAGAAATCAGCGCGATGTTATCGACACCAGAGACGAGCAGTCGCCCACCGGAAGAAGCATGGATACAAGGTAAAAGGCGTTGAGGAGCAGTTGGGCTCTGGGAGGTGCGCGATTAACAAGGAGCCCCGAACAACATATTCAGCGGAGACATACACAAAATACGTCGTGCCTGGCGCCACAGCGCGATGCAGATCAGCATTTCGAGGCGACCAACTTACACGACGGCAGAGGGTATTCACCGTCTCTAAATATGATTCCTGAGATAGTCGGGAAGCTTCGCGTCGGCTTCCGATTCCGGAATGTGGTGGACCAGGTGATGCTCAGCACCACGACGTCAGCGAGTACGAGGGACAGCCTGCCGGCAAGCACCGCTGGGATCAAGTCGGAATGCGATCATATCGAGCAGAAGAAGGACATACATCTGCCATGTAAACCGAAGTCAACACGGTAATACTATTCGCTCGACGCCAACTTACTTACATCGCTTGAACTAAGAACGGAATGTTGTACTGGATACGACAGGCGGTCGCGGGGTCGGTCTGGAATGTGATCCACGGGCAGACGGTCTATTCGAGAACCGTTAGAGCCACGACCCTCAACCATAATTGAACTGAGGGCGCTCACCAAGGCTATAAGACAGGGAGACACGGAAAGGAGGAATACCACGGTCGCCCATTTGCTGTTCTTTCCGCTCAGCGCGTACACTCTCAGTGCCGAAAACGCTATCCATGGAGTATTAGCTCTGATCAACTCGCGTCGCTAGCCAGTAATCGTAATCAAGCGGAGAGCGTAGTATGGCACGTACCGGCAACGGGGACGTAGATCGCATACTCCATAAAGCCGCCAATGATCTCCTGGAATACACACCTAGTAAAGTAAGCGTATGCCTCGGCCGAATCGTGCGGCAAACATACCACTAATACGAATGCAGTGTCAACAGCGAGCCATTGCATATTCATCACGGAAAGGACTTACGTTGAAAGACAGCGACTGCCTCCACCAAGGAACCCACCATAGCGAACAGAAGAGGGACAAGTAACGGTTGGATAGAAAAAGCACGGACGCCCCCGTGATCCTCTGTCCCCAGAACAGATCGATTTCTTGATCTAGGGTGACGCAGTATTCGAAGAACAGCCAGGCTGAGGTAACCGTCAACGTCAATCCGTGTCTACCGGCAAGGGTTCAACTCACCGAACGATGCAGACATGCCATAGTTTCGAACTGTGCTGTTTGTTCGGGACTAAGCTCAACCACGAACGCGCAGCCTCCTGACGACACAAGATACCACGCACTGGTCAGAATCTGGCTGAGACATCGTGCCGGACGACAGAAAAAAACGAAATAGAAAACGAGTGAGGGATCCGAGCCCGGAAAGGCAGCGCAAGCTGGTCAGGGGGGCGTGCAGACCGTGCCCGCGTAGCGGGGACACGGGAAAGGGGAGAATCCTGAGGCTGGTCCGACGCGCGTATTTATGGTGCAGTTCAACACGGCGACCCGAGGGACGCTCCTGGGAAGGGATTTGGGGTGCGCATCCCAAACCATCCCCGCGATCCAACACGGAATCCACACAATGGGGCAGTCTATCTGGCATCAAGCTATCAGCAGTTGCCATGCAGTCCGTGATATTGCAGAAAGAAGGGGACGGTAGGTGCACGAATCGGGTTGCGACCGATGGTTGGCGCGCGCAAGAGAGGGTTTGGGTGGCACGGCTTTCGGCGAGCGTCACGCCGGGGAACCACGTCTTAGCAACTTCGCGATCTTCTCGACCACATATCTGCCACGCCTGGCTACGAAAGGTGTCCGTGCGATCAACTGTTCGAGGAGAGAGTAAGGGAAGAAGCCAGTAGACGTGATGCATGTGCGTTAGCACGGGTTCACCTCGCGGAAGAAAGCTTATGAGCATCCACAGAAGAAACGTACCATGCCGCTAGGAGCAACGCCTCGCGCGAGGTGATGGTGATCGTTTGTATTCTGAAGGCTACATAAGTGCGGCTTATTCAAAGAGCTTTTGAAGCCATCCGATTGGACGGATCATCCGTAATCGGCCTACAAACAGTTGATTAGTTGACAGAAGGCGCAAATGGGGAACGTACAAGTCATGACATCGAAGGCAAATGATAATAACATGGAGGAGCTGCATATCGTTGAAGAGAAGATGATTTGAAGGGAGAAAGTGTCGCCCAGGATAGCCTGACGCTGTCTCCACTGAGATTATGAGAATAATACACTCTCCGAGCCTGAGTCCACGACCCTTGCTGTATGCGCACACCTTCGTCGATACATGTCCGACTGTTGCCTGCCTCCTCAACTTCTCAAGGCATTCGTGAAATGGCAAAGGCGGCCGATTGTGGCCTCGTCAGCTTTAACTTGTGATCCGGGTAAATTTGACGATGGAGCCCAGCTGAATTCTACTGTGACGTCGCGCCAGTAAGATAGATAAGGGAAGAGAAGGTGTGAATATGTAGTGCTGTTGAGGTCAGGCGTACGTGTTCAAGTTCAACGTCCAATGTTTAAGTTGCGCAGACTGCGGCTCGTCAGCTCGGCAAAAGCCGACTGTCATGCATCGCCCCATTGGCGTTGCGCATTCGCGCCTATCCTTTGAACCCATCTCCCGGCCGGACCCAGTGTCTGATCGTTTACAATTGAAGCTCGCTAGACCTCCGCTACAGACCAGATACGACGCTTGGCGGTACTCTTGTCGACAGCGGGATCGTAACTTATGCCACTGCGCATCGCCAGCAAACGATCTTCGATCGTCGCCTTTGCCGAAGGTTCAACCTCTCGCGGATACAGTGCATCGAGCCCCGACATGCAAGCGGAGGCGATGACTATCTTTTGCTGCATCTAGACGCTCCTCAGAAGAAGGTCAAGTCTCAGTATTCGCTTTGGGACAAGAAGTGCTCGGATAGCCTTCCATGTATTGATACTTCGTCTCGAGCGTCATCCTATCCGTGTCCAGCTCTCCCGCAACTCGAACGTTTCGGTTTGTCGGACACTCAACGGATGCCGGATGTTCTGTAGCGGCTACTTCGCTACTGCACTTGCATGACTCCAAGCCGTTCAAAGTCGGGCGACTCGCTCGAGCTCTAGCCGCCACAACCTCTCCGCGGGTTCGTACCTTTTTGAGTTTCCCTCCATTGGCCAGTCTGATCTCATTCCTATCTCCCTCAATATTTAGATCGAGGGGCTGGTACCCACAGCGCTACGGAGTACATTGACTCTGTAGGCCCCTAGGTGACTGAAGAAGCTCGTAGCGGGCTGCTTCTCCTGTTCTGTGAGTGCTCGACTCGGATTCCGCCGCGCTCTACCGCTCCCCCCCGGTGACTGCGACTGATCTTGACTGCCGGTCCGTGACTACCCGCCGCTGTATTCGGGCCGCTCGGACGGAGATCTCAAGCACCGTGGAGTCGTGGATTAAACCCTGGCATAGTGCACCTCAATGATGGGTCGGTCGAATACCAGGAGCCTTTCTCCTATGCATCGGTGTGTGCATTAACCTGCCCTTCGTCTGTCGTGTACGCTATGTGACTGACGGGATTGTAAACTTACAAGATGACGTGCTGAATCCTGAGAACTAGGAAGCTGGTATCCGCAAACGCCTTTGCGGTGAGGACGCCCGATCGGTTCGGCCAAAGTGTTGTTGCGTTGATGTAGACGAACTTTGTACGGCCGCGCCAATAGACGCTCCCTCTTTACGCCAGTGATGGCTTAGAAAATGGTTACAGATGGTAACGAGACTAATCTCGTATCTCACAAGTATTTCGACTCGACGCTTCCACCCGCCTAGCGCATTCTTCGGACGATGAAGCCTGAGCGCACTCGCCTTGGACTCGCCGCCCCTTCCACGCACCAGCGCCTGGCACGGAATTCGATCCATCGTCAAACCTGCGTCAAACCCTAATTGCCTCGCGCAGTCCTCGTGCTCATTGGACCAGGCGATGCCCTCATTCCCACCTGCCTGCATCGTGGTGAACAGCCCCCGAGGAACAGGAACGCGGCAAAGGGTCGTCAGTACCCATAGCTCTCGACTCCCGTATCTCATTCGAGTCTCCCTCCATTCCTCGCTGACTCCTCCAGACCTCCTCTTCGCCTCTCGACCCAGCATGGATCCCCCGCGGCTGCCTTGGGAAGTCATAGAGCGCGTCATTGACCTTTCTGCTCGCCGTCCGAACACGCTATGCAGTCTCTCCCTCACATGTCGCCAACTCCGCCCTCGCAGCCAACTGCTGATGTTTGCCAGGGTGCAACTCGAGAGCAGCGACCATGCCTTCGCGTTTGTTGCCTTCCTCCAGGCCAATCCCCGACTCCAACCTTTGATATACACCATCATTGTCACGCCGTCTGCCTTCAGGCCATCCCTCCTATACGTCCTCCCGAATCTTTCGTCGATCGAATGCGTCGATGAACGGAAACTTGAAGAACCGGAGGACGAGGACGAGGGCGGGAGTGAGGGAGAGGGCACGGCCGAGGCTAACGGGGAGGATGGCGGAGACCAAGCGTTCAATCTCACTATGTCCCACCTTCCGCCCGGCACCGATCTTTACGTCCGCCGTTCAAGTCTTGACGTGCATCACACGAGTCTCGCATGTTTCAGGCGACTCGGAAGTCACATCCAAACTCTCAGCCTTAACTCTGTTTCCTTCCCGACGTCCCTGGCATTTGCCCAAATGCTCTTCGGGTTTCCATGCATTGAACGTCTCCAATGCAACAACGTTACAATCGAAGCACTGGGTAATGAGGCGCCTCTGGAGCTGATTACACGGCGGTTATCTCAGCAAATGCAGCTCAAGGCACTGTCTGTGAGTGTTTACCTGTTGTTATTCGCGCGATTGTCGAAGTTACTCCAAGAGTTGACTTGTCGACTTGTTATCCTCTTGACCGTAGATTGATGGTCTTAGTATGGGTCAAGGGGGTGTCCGAGACGGCCACACTGCGTCTCCAGGCGAGCTGCTGTTTCATTCCAAGTTGGCGCCATCCACGATGGAAAAGCTCCGGCTGGTCGATATCGACGGTATGTCCGCGGACTTCGCGCGCCATATAAGTCTTCCAATTTCAGTTCTCATCCCATTCCGACCATTATAGTGTCTCGATTGGACGCGCGAGCACATCAGCTGCAGCCTAACGAGTGGTGCCGGCTGGAATACCTGGTGCTACATACTTCCACGCTAGTAGAGACCCCAAAAGTCGACCCCAACCCCTTTATCGAGCCTTTGGGGACGCTCTTGGAGAGGTTTCCGGACAGTCCTAGGTTGAGGGAAGTCGTGACGGAGTATCGACTAGACTCCGCAAACACCATTGTCAAACGGTTACACAATGTCATCGACGAACGTTACGGGAGGTTGAAGCACGCTCTACTCACGTTCTCTCCAAATCAGCCCAGAATCGTAGTCAGGTGCACCATCGTGGAACCCACGTGTTCCAGCAGCCTCTCACTCTGGGCTCGCGAACTTGAAAAGTGTTCGCCTTACAGCTCAGTGACGCTGGAATGTAACGAAGGTGGATTCTAGCACGTCTCATCTACTAGAACTCAACTAATCACCTACCCAGTCATTCCTGCAAAACATGACGGCCTGGTACTGGACCTCGTTGTCTCTCCAGACAGCAAATGGCTGGCGACTGGGTCCAAGGACTCTACCGTTATCTTATGGAATATCCGCGATGGTACAATAGCCCAGCGATGGGTCGCGCACAATTATGAGCCCGTGTGGTCGGTCGCGTTCTCTCCGGATGGCCAATGTCTCCTCTCTGGCGGCGACGATGGCATGGCGACGATATGGGACCTCAGTCAGGGTGTACGCAAAGTCGCCACGCTCGAGGGACATGATAAGGCCGGCATTAGGATTTGCACGTGGTCCCCCAATGGCGACATGATCGTGACCGGATCCAACGATGGAGCCACCCAGCTCTGGGATGCAAACACATTCCGACTGCAAGCATTCGACCTACTCGAAGACACGGTGGCTTGTCTCGCATTCTCTTCCGACGGATTGTGGCTCGCTTACGGGTCCGATAGGGGCGAGTGCCGCATCATGAACGTCATGTTGGGCACGCTGCACAGATCGCTTTGGAACTCGGGCAGCAAAAGCAGAAGACAATACAGAGGCAGAACCATTGCTGCTTTTGACCCTGCTAGTGGAAGCCCGCGCCTGGCTACCGCGCCGTGTGGATCTTGTATGGGAATCAGTATTGTGGATGTCGAGAATGGGGTCATACTTGTTCACTTAGGAGGTAAACGAGCAGAGATGATGCCGCATATGCATGACGTCTCGTTCTCGCCAGATGGGAAGCTCGTGCTTGGAGCTGGGGCCGAGACAGTGCACATCTGGGAGGCATCCACGGGCATCGCACGCTTCAAGGCTAGCGGGCGCGGAGACGACTCGGATATCTTCCAAAAGGCACGATTCTCTCCATGTGGAAAGTATATCGCATCGACGGCGATTGATCAGACGATATCGTTGTGGAGGACCAGCGACTGGTCATGCGTAGCGACATTCTCCGGGCACCTGGCGACGAAAGCAGCTTTCTCTCCGGATGGGAAAACCCTGTGTTCCGGCGCAAAGGACGGGACAGTCGTCATCCGACAAATGCGGGATATCATTCCTACGGACGAACAGCACCTCCGTAGACGACAGCGCAGAGGTCGATGATCCAACCACGAGCTCCGAGAGCGCGAGGTCCAGCGCCCACCCGACCTTTCGCACGATGAAGAAGGGCGGCCTCCTTGCGAGGCTCCGGAGAACTCTATTCACGCGGCGACGGCAGTGAGGAGGGCAGACGCGGAGGCAGAGGACAGGACGGGGGCCGAATCGACGGCTGAGTTCGAGGTGAATGGGGACTGCGCCAGTTCCCCCGTCGCCGAGCTGACATTGGACAAGCATGGGAGGGCCAAGTCGAGGACGCACTAGGCGCACTCCGTTTCTTCGCAGCGTTTTCTCGAACCCTTGACGAGATCCGGGTAGCGTACGAAGGCATATCCTTCTTGACATCGAATATTTCCCGGCTCGCTATAGACTCGCTGTAATAATGTATGTCAGAGCGTTTGGAAGGGACGACGATCGGACTCAGGACAGCAACGCAACGTAGCTCGCGACACATGGTATATTTCTGAGTGGTGACCAGCACAACAGAAACGTGACGAGATGCCTCCCCAACCACGAGTGCATCCTCGGCACCAGGGTATCCTCCACACATGTACAAGACCGCGCTCACGCCTGAACGTTCTGCCTATTCGACGATAAATCGCCATGGAAACCAGGTCAGTAACTACTCAACCGCCTCTGGGCAAAAAAAAAAAACGCGACGTACGGGAACTGGCCAATAACGTTGCCCGCCGGGTAGTACTCGCACGCGTAGAACTTCGCATTCTGCACCAATACAACCACCATCGAGCCGAGTCAGCCACGCGCACGTTCTCCACCGCCGAACCCAAGACAGCGAAAGCACTCACCCCGTACTGCGGGGGGAAGATGCCCGAGCAGTCGGCGACGGCGCACCCGACCTTCTTGCTGCCCTTCCACACGACCTGCGTGAAGTGCGACGGCTGCGGGCTCCGGCTGTTGTACTGGGCTGTTATCGTACGTCAACGTCAGCATACCCCGAGCACGACGAGCACCCCGCAGCCTCTCGCCCGGCTCCAGACAGCGAATACTACTCACAAACTTCGTCGGTCCAGGACTTGACCGCAGCCGCGATGCCGTAGCTCGAGCCAGTGCCCGCCGCGAGGTTCTCTGCGCATCAGCCCCGACGTCAGCGCACACACCCGTAAGCACCCGCGTCCACGCGTTCCAACCAGATACAGGACATACCGCCGTAGGGCCCGAGGGAGCCGCCAGAGTGCTGGAAGTGGCACTTGTTGACCCACGTCTGCGCCTTGTCGGCGAGGGTCTGGTCCCACGCGAGGTTGGACGCGCCGTGCTGCGCGCGGACCGCGTTATGCGCGCTCAGGTACGCCTTGACGTCCGCCTGGGAGGTCGCGTGGGCCCCGCCGAGGAGGGCGAGGACGAGGGGGAGGGAGAGCAGGCAGCTGGTGAGGCGGGACATGGTTGCGATTCGTGGGGTCGTGAAGAGGAACTGGTGTGCGCAGCACAAGGAAGAAGGAACGAAGGTGTGTGGAAGGGAGGGGTGAGGCCGAGCTGGGGAACCACCTGGGGGAAGGGGGTCCTACTTATAGGAAACTGTGGCTGGCGCTGCCCATGGGGGGCTGGCACTGGGGGGCTGTGATGCGCATGGTGTGTTGCAAAATGAGGATGCGACACTGGACCTATTACTTACGGAGCCGGGCACCCATGCGTCAGCCTCGAAACCCAGGTTGCGATCTAAACGTTGGACGCCGAACACCGCGTAAGGCGGGGATAGTGTGCGCCTTATTAGCCACGCACTTCGCCCGTCAAAGCTCCATGTGGCCTAAATAAGGTTCGGGACCTGGATCGTCAGTACTAGTATCGATCAAGGCTACGAAGGCATAACGGCGGCGCACCAGGGGGAGCAGGTCGTCTTTCTCGAGTTGAACGACGAGTGCCAACTGCGACACGCCTAGGGTGTAGATCAAAAACCGCAACACGAATACGAACGTCTAGTGCGAAACGAGGCGGCAAAGGTTGTGCAGCGCTAGGCGAGTATGATGGGGCGCACACCGGTCGGCGGTCGCAGCTGGCGGCATGCGGTGCGTCTCGGACTGGGATCACAAGTTCGAGCTCACTCTGGTTTGGTCGCGGCTGTTTCGACTACCATTTATCGCCTTGTTTCCTGCGGTGGCACCCTTGTGGACGACATAGCATAGAGCCGTTTGCAATAGGCATCGGGGTTTGGGACTAGTCGCGAGTACGAAGCAGCGGGCAGCCAGTTGAAAGTGGGCGGACATTGGACCTGGTCACATCACTGTGTAACTCGGCGATGACGATCCACGCACCTCGAACGATAATTTTGGACGCTTGTGGAGTGCGGTGATCAAGACGGTGATACGGAGCTCGAGACACTGGTGACGAAGAGGTGGAGGCTAAGGTGCGGGGGGGGTTTGATGCCGCCGCGTATATGCACATTAACGTGCGTCCGGCTTGATTTCGGTCTTGACGACACTGTCCCGCCTAAAGCTGCCCCAGAAAGCATGGCTGGCCTGAAAGATTTCGGAGCGAGCTGACTGGATGCGATTGTGGGAGCACACCGGGGCATTGGGAGAGAGACCAGAGTCCGAACGAAGACGGAGTTGAACAGGCCAAACGCTAGCCGAGCGCACCGGAACGCCCTGCTTATATAATTGTAAGCGCCCCCTCAGCTTGGGCGAGATTTTAATCGGGGACAACATCCTTGGATCATCCCCAGTACCCCGCCTCCTCAGATCGCAGTGCTAGCAGACCACGAGTCACGAACGCGCCGATGCGGTGCAATGGGTAGTCCTGAAATTCAACACAACAGAAGGTAACTTCAAAGTTTGAGCTCAAGCGAATGTCGAATCATCGGGGTAAACAGGTTCCGCCGCACGATGGCATGCAGCACATCCTCATCCACGACACACGTGTCAACTACGTTGTAAGATCATCACACACAGGAGGAGTGGCGGGTGAGACAAGGTCGTGTATTTCTGATGTGCGTGTGTGTACCCTGCACAAACACAACGAGCAGCTGTCTCGACTGGCTACTATCACGACTGGGTGGTACTCGTCGCGACCTCTCCTCTGGATCACCGGTGGTGGCGGTAATGCTGCAGCCGCCACCGGACCCGGACCTCGACATGATGGTGTGGCGGCGCCAAGCCTGCTTAAGCCTGGACGTTCTTCCTGTTGGACGAGAAGGGCCCCACCGCGCGAATCAGCAACTACCGACGAGGATAGCGGACGAGGGGAGGGAGACGTACGGGAACCAACCGATGACGTTGCCCTGGGGCCAGTACTCGCACGCGTAGAACTTCGCGGGCTGCACGATACCAACACACGCAGTGAGCCAACCTGCCATCATCCGCAAACGAAACAGAAACAAAGCGAAAACAACTCACGCCGTACTTGGGGTCGAAGATGTTCGAGCACTCCTTGACGGCGCATCCGAGCTGCTTGCTGCCCTTCCAGACGACCTGGGTGAAGTGCGACGGCACGGGGCTCCGCGGGTTGTAGTCGCCTGCAGCGAGCGGTCAGCGCCCCCAAATCCACATCAAAGCACGTCCAGAGGATGCACTCACGAGCCTCGTTGGTCCACGAGCGGACGGCCTCGTTGATGCCGTAGCTCGAGCCGGTGCCGGCAGCGAGGTTCTCTGTGCAGGCGCAGTAAGTAACCTGATAGGTATGATGGCAGCACGAGGAAAATGACATACCACCGTAGGGGCCGAAGATGCCACCGGAGTGCTTGAAGAGGCAGCGGTTGACCTCCTTCTGCGCCGCGGCGGCGAGGGTGCTGTTCCACTTGAGGGCGACGGCGCCGTGCTTCGCGCGGAAGCTGTTGTGCGCGGCGAGGTACGCCTTGATGTCCGCGGCGGACGTGCCGCCCGTCGAGTGCTTCGCCGGCTTCTTGTGCGCGGCGGGGACGGCCTCGACGTTGACGAGGAGGGCGAAGAAGAGGGAGACGGTCAGGAGGAAGTACGCGAAGCGGCTCATGGTGGGTCGTGAAGGTAAAAAGTCGATGTGCGCTGCACAAAGAAAAAACAAAGAAGGGAAGCGAGGGAGAGAGAAGAAGTGTTGGGGCACCCGGCACGGGGAATCGAGGACAGAGGGAACGCCCTTAAGTACATTGTCCGGGATGGCTTCCGTTGTGGCTACTGGTGGCGATGATGCTAAAGGATAACAGTACGCAGGTTTCAGTGGACGGACGAGAGCAATATGGCTTGGAAGATGGGGATCAGCGCCGAGCCTGGATCCCAGTTCCGGATCCGGATCTGAATTTTTGAGGAGCCGCGCTGTGCGCAAATCAGGCACAGCGCCGACTCACTGCGTTAACCATCTGTCGCAGACTCTCATCTGGGTTCCACGCAGATAACGCCCACAAGGATGTGGAGGAAATAGCGGGTGACTGGTGAGACGCGGACTGGAGTCTTGTAGATAACCGGAAGGACGAGGATCGCGGTGTGGAGCGGGCCGCTTGCTTAGCGTTGAGTACGACTGAGATCAGCGCGATGAGACATCTGTGGCACCGACGGACGGTGGTGGGGCGCTGAAGAGACCGACGCCGCGAGGGCCCTGAGCGCGTGGTGCGTGTATGCGCCCAGCTCGCGACGCTAAGGCTGAGGCTGGCATCGATTGATCCTGCCATGCCCTTTCGTTTGCTAAGCATACCATTTGCGGTAAGCTTCGTATGAGTCTCACAGCCCCCGTGTGGCGCTGTCAGGGCTCATCCGGATCTTAGCCACCGCCGATTACTGTACCCATCGACCGACTTCTCGTCGCTCGGTCGCGCCTCTTCGTGTTGGTGCAATTGTGATAGGCACTCTGGGCACCCCCGCCAAGAGCTCGAGGCAGTCAGTGCGCATCAGATAAAATTGATGCATCTTGGACTGGGATCACTGCTCTGGTGGAGTCGCGACCGCGTCCTGGTCACGTTCGACTTCAGGTTGTCTGGGGTTGGTCGGGGTGGCATAGGGTGGCATGCCTGCGATTCGCGAGCATCTCGTGAGGCGATCCTGCGCAGGTTGCGATGCACTTGCATCAAAATTGAGCGCACGGAACATTTTCTCGGCGAGGTTCAGTGGGCTGCCGATACCACCCTCGATGGTTTCGGGCTTAGTACGTACAGTAGGTAGGTCTCAATGTCGTTTCAGGCTAGTTTGAGGTTCCAGGTTACAGTGATGATGTGGTGACTCACAGGTTACGTTGCACAGGCCAAGGTACACGCGCGGCGGTGTGGCAGTGCGCGGCGCCCCGAGGCCGAATCTCGCCGGCGGTTAACATTGTCGTCCGAGGGTTGGAATTCCGAAACATTCGGCTCTGCTGCCACTGCTCATCTGCATCCACCGTCATCCAGCCGCAGCGAGCTGAAGAGCGGGATACTGTACTGTATTGTATGTCCCAGTCGCAATCCTCCAAAGGAGATCTAGATATCGAACCGCCATGCTTTGCCAATTTGGACGATTACCTCGCGATCCAAAACTGCTTGCTACGTCGACTACCACAACACCGTCCATCACGACGACCTCCCCGCAGAGCTCAAGCAATGCTCTGCATACCTCCTTCAATGGCCAGGTACTCGAGTAATAGAGGAACAGTAGTGGATGACCGCTCGCGACCCCGAGGGCGTGCTCGAGATCGCAGTCAGGTGCGTCATCATGTACAACCACCAACTCCCGAGTCCCCGCCTGTCCCGTAGTACTGTACTTACTCCGTTGCGCTTGGTGCTGACCACCATATGTGCGGTTGGGCACTGGCAGATACTACATGAGCGGCTGCGCAACGTTCAGAGTCAACCTCGAAGGCGCGCTCTTCACCCTCGATGTGACCCTCGACCCCTCGCACGGCAAGCACCGCGACGACTACGTCGGCGACATCGCCGCCCCGCTCACCCTCGCATGCGCGCACTCCTGCGCCGCACACGCGCACTACCAGAAGTTCCAGGCTTCCGAGTCCGAGCGCGTCAGCTACGCGGTGGACGAGCGTTATTACAGCCGGCAGGAGACCCTCGACGCCGGCCGCGGCCATCCACTGGCAGTGGCAGCGCATACGAGCTTCGCGTTCGCCATGCACCACGCGAGCGAGAGCGCGCGGCTCGGCCTCGTCTCGTCTGTCGTCCTTCGGGTCGGGTTCACTGCGCGTGAGATTGGCGAAGGACGCGGTGGCGGAGATAGGCTCTTTCTCAAGACGAGCGATGCTTGTGTATAATGTACATAATGGCCAGCAGGAAAGAGGCTTTTCCGGTGATCACGGCGCCACATCCTCGAAGTAGAAGTAGCAGAGCTTCGTTTCGTCTGTTCGTCCTGATACATTAAATTCGACGTTCCTGCTTGCCTGCGGACCTCTTGTCATTGAGTCGGATTCAGAATTTCATCGTGAGGAGTCGGGACTGCGACAGCATAGGTCACAAGTGCCTGCTGAGCCTTCCCGTTCTCGCTGGTCCACCGCTCGAAGAAGTATCGCCCGCTATGGCACGCGGTCGATAGTCGCTTGAATGAGCTGTATGCGGACGCGCGTAAAGCTCTCGAGACAGCAGAGGGGAATGTTAACCCTTTCGAGTACGTTTGTGGGGCGGACGGCTGTGGCACCCGTCCCGAGTCGAGCACATCCCTCAAGGCGTGCGCCGGGAGTTGTCCCCCAAACTTGAAGCCGCGCTACTGCAGCAAGCAGTCACTGTGTGCCCGGAAAGTGGTGGCGGGTACGAGGTTACTGGTTGAAAAACCGACTTTCACCAGGCAAATTGGGGGTTAATGGGTGGGTGGTGATCAGGGTAGTGATCGTGGTCTACACCGCATTCCCCAGAAAACTTGGTACTCTGCTGGCGCCCGGGTACAGCCCAGCAGTTTGCAGCAGCGTAAGGTTGCGATAGCCTGCCCTAAACACGGGCGCTTACCCCAACTTCGTAGCGACGAGCTCATTTT
>BACB01003286.1:0-11998 GCA_000338015.2 Ganoderma multipileum BCRC 37180
AACAGTTGCTCTTACTCACTGGCTTGTCGTTCCATCCTTCACCCAACTCGGCCGAAGCCCTCTGGCGCTCTTCGATCATGGGTCGAAGATACGGCACAGCGAGGCTAGTGTCACGCATCACGTAGTTAACGAATATCGTGGCGACCCTGTACATTTGTTAACGACAACATGCTGTAACAGCGCTCGGAGCTTACGGCTTGAGAACCCTTGGGAAGAGGCGAAGGATGATAATGCTCTTCATGAAGTCTACTGCGAAATCGATTGCGAGTGCGAGATACTTTTCGTTACGGCCTACGCATCAATGTTATGTTAACCTCAGAGGCAGGCATTTTTTGGGAGAGCAGAGCTTTCTCACACAGAGGGAGACCGACAAACGCCCGGTTGCTGGCGCGAGCGACGATCTTCTGCATCACTGGCAGGATCTCTACACTCGTCCACTCTAGTGCAATGCAATTGCGTTAGTATGTGCCCTACAACGACCGGGGTGTGCATCATCCCACCATTCTCGTTGGCCACAATATGATCTTCGGAAGCGACGACGACCTCATCTATTACGTCCGGAATTAAAGCTGGGAGGTTGCGCGTGAGCTTCTCCTTGATTACCTCCACGTGGTACTCGTCCGAGATGACCGGCGGCTCGAAAATATACTTCGACTGGAGGGTCTGCGACAACAATTACCATCGGACCCGCCTGAGCGCCACACGCGAGACTCGGACAGAGAGAGAACGCACCTCTTGGGCGCCCCTTGGCCCGGAGAGTTCTTCGTCCCCGCGCTTCCTGAGCTCCTCCACCATGTTCCGTCCCGAAACGACAACCATCCACTTGTCGATGGTTGGGATCTTGAACGCGGACTCCGGGTACTGTATGTAGGGGCACTCCATCCCGTGAGTAACTAAGGCCGCCGAAGCCGCAGCAACCTTGAAGGACTCGGAGCAAGACTTGCCTTCCTGTAACCCTCCTTGAGCACGTCCCTGCAGTCGCCAAGCATGCGGAAAGCGCCGAGATAAGACAGTCCCGGAAGGGAGGACCCTCCGACAGTGGGGATCGCGCGTAACTGCGAGGAGCACTCAGAGGATGCTATGAGGTGTAATAGGGGCAGAGGGTGCTTACAGGATCGTTGTACCATCGCACGGCGTAGATGGCGATGGCCACTGCAAGGCACGCAAATGCAACTGTCTGGTAGTCGTCCATGTGGAGGATCGGAAGGGTGTCGCTCGGATAGGAGGTGGCTAGTTGTGCCTGCAGGAGTATTTAGGGGAGGAACTGAAGGAGAGAGCTGCGTGGGAGCGTCGAGGGCCAATTTAATTAAGAGGCAATGCTGTCCGTCGAAACGCCGCAAGCCATGCAGATGCCGACAGGTAGAGTATCCCTGCGATGAACTCCTAACTTCGTGAGCGTTAATCCTCTTATCGGGGGCTTTCAGCTCTATCAGTCCTAAACAATGTTGAGCACTTGAATTGCGTTCAGCTGAAATTTATAGGAGTCAACTTACAGACAAAGACGCCACTTGGCGACCAGAACATAAATATGGTGAGTTTCAACGTCGCGGTCTTGAAGCCTTGCGGTATCTCGGTCCCACTCGGAGTCGAACGTTACAAGACAGCTTCGACTACACGGCGACGCTGGCATGACAGCGCACAAGGACTGGGCACACGAACACGGCAGCGCCTGGTAGACTCGGAGAACCTGAACTTGAGACAGCGGTGGGAGCATCGAGGATCAAGCTCAACAAGTATACGCTTCTCCTTCAAAACGCCGCAAGGCGCACGGACGCTTTGAGATAAAATATTCCTGGGGCGAACTCATGCGACGGCGGCGATCAACCTAACATTTCGCGAGCGTTGATCCTAAGCTATATCAGTCTTAACCAACTATTTGAGTTAATTTCGGTAGGAGTGGACGTACTGACAAGGGCACCACTTCGCAAAACGGTGAGTTCAACGTCACGGCAATCCTGAGTTCGATATCGCGGTCCTACTGGAAGTCGAACGTTACGAGACAGCTTCGAGTACTTACACCGCGCACTGCGACGCTGGAATAACAGCACAGAAGAACTGGGCACATGGATGCAGTAGTTCTTGCCTGGACAAGGGACATGCGATCTGGCAGGGTGAGTGACCGAGACGGCCGATTCATCCTCTAGGCAAAGGTAAGTTTAAGCGCCATAGCTGAGTTCCAATTCCGACTCTTCTCGGCGATCCGGACCGCACTCTGGGTCGGGTAACTTATGGCTGTAGGCACGAAATCGTATACTCGCGTCAGTATTGCGGGAAGACTTCGAGTCCATGCAAAGCGTCAGCGTTGGGCGGGCGAGCGTGCAAGCGAGAACGTTGGGAACCTGGGGATTCGTTGAACTTGGTAATTGCAATGTAGCTTGGTCACTAAGTGCACACGTTGTACAGTAGTTTTATTGTATAGTTCTTCGGCCACGAAGCCCGCGCGAATGAAAATGTGATCGCGCAAGGAGTCACAGTCGGTCCTTGACACGACACCTCGGGGCTCGTCGCCAGCTTCGCTTGTCGGCAACACGCCGCTCACGGCTGGACGTTCTGCCTGCAAAATGCGAAGCACATCCCCATCAGTCACTTCCGACTCAAAATGCGACTACGGGAGGGCGCGACGTACGCGTACTGGCCAGCGACGTTGCCCGGCGGCGCGTACTCGCACGCGTAGAACTTGGCGGGCTGCGAGCCGAAGATGCCCGTGCACCCGTCCTTGACGGCGCACCCGACCTGCTTCGTCGCCTTCCAGACGACCTGCGTGAAGTGCAGGGCCGCCTCCTGCGTCGGGTTCTTCGGGTCGTACTTGGCTGTTTGGGTTTGGGGCGAGCCGCACGTTGTCAGACTCACATTGCCAAAGGCGTCGCGGGGGGGGAAGGGGACTATTAGAATTAGTGTTACTCACAGGCTTCGTCGGTCCAGCCCTTGACGGCGGCCGCGATGTCGTAGTTCCCAGACCCGGCCGCGAGGTTCTCTGCACGCGTCCCGAGCCGATCGTGAGCAAGCGTCCCGCGCAGATCGAACTATCGAGACGACGACGTACCGCCGTAAGGCCCGACGGCCCCGCCAGAGTGCTTGAAGACGCACGGGTCGACCTCCTTCTGTGCGGCCGCGGCGAGGGTGTCGTTCCACGTGAGGGCGGGGGCCCCGTGCTTCGCGCGGAAGCTGTTGTGCGCGTCGAGGTACGCCTTTTGGTCCGCGGGGGACGTAGCGGCGTCGACGCCGACGCTCGCGGAGAGGAAGGTCGTCGCCAGGAGGAGCGGGAGGGCGAGCAGGGTGTATGCGAGGCGGGCCATTGTGATTGAGCTGGGTTGGATTGAGGTGTGCTGGGGAGGGCGCGGGGGATGCGGGGCCTGAGGAATAGGAAGAACGGGGATAGAGAGGGCCTTTATGTAGGGCACGGGGTGGCTACGAGACGCTATGGCCTTGGTGGTGTGCGTCTGAAACGCGACATAGGTTTTGGAGTCCAGCGCCCGGACGTGGGTTTCGGGCATGGTCCATATAGGGTATGGTGTGCGCGTTAACCACCCAGTCTCCTCCTCTGAGACTGGTAAAGGTGATGTAAGGCCTTGGCCTTGGAGTACGTGGAGGGAGTGAAACACTTACTGAGCTTCTGGGGTCAGTGATGGGAGCGTACGAGAAGTTGGAGGTGGATGTTCGCCACAGTATGCTGATGTAAAACGCCCCGAAGTATGTTCATAACGGAGCGCACAGATGGATGCGGCGGGGTGCGGGCCAAGATCGTTGGAGTTGAGTCGAATACGACCCCTCACCGTGATGAACGCTGCCTGCGGTATTGTAATATGAGGTTCAAGGCCTCTGACACGCCAGTACGAGTAGTCTACGCGCCTCAAGTAATAAACTTGGATGCATCGAATGCACGCCAGACTAGACGGTTGCCTTCAGTTATTACACCTACACACCGCTCGAGTTAGCAATCAAGAGAACCATGACTGGATGCCGGTCCTAGTAGGTCACTGACCGATGCCGTGCTTAGGCCGTGCACTAGAAGTCGGAGCGGTGACGAACGTCCTGATGTCCGATCCACCAAGTTTCATCTCCGACTTCTGCTATCCACCACCGCATCCACTCTCTGGTGGAAGCGAAAGAGGCTGAAAGAGGGCATTCCTACAGGCGTCAACTTCGGAAAGGTGTGGGATTGACTGGGGTCAGCTCCGGGGGGTGACAGATGCATGCACTGAGAGGGACTGTTACAGGCTGGGGACATCTCGACCGGGAGGTAGGGAGGTTGGCAGGGGAAGAGCCTTTCGGGGGGTTTCGATTAGGCTCGAAGCCTAGTAGACATGGCGCATAGCTAGACATATGCGCAGCTGCGTAGGTCGCAGAAGAGGGCAGTCCGATGTCAAGAGAGGCAGACTCACCGAGCAGAACTTCTGGTGGATTCGAGGGTGCACGCGAGTGGGAACGTCCGCGTGATCGTTACAGTGACCGTGGGCGCCAAATGACGTCGGCTTCGCTACTTACACCCAGTGCCTGCCTTCCGTGGCCGGCGACGACTCTCCTCCTCTTCTCTGTGCTTCCGGCTCGACGCTGTTGCAGGGTGCTGTCCTTAGCTTGATGCTTCGCAAAGTCCCTCGTCCTCACGTCTCCCTCTCTCCCCGACGGGCTCTCTCCCACCCGTCCCTTGCTCCTCTCGCCAGTCGCGCTCCACTCTCCCGTCTCTCCCCATGCATCCACCCCACCCCGGGCCCCATCTTCTCCCGGTCCTATGCTCAAGGGCCGCCAAGAGGTAATCAAGGAGGCTTCCCCGGCTTTTCCATGGGTCAGCCCCGCCAGAAGGGTGAAGCTCTGAAGGAATACGTGAGTCAGTCACTCCGCCGTCGACGCATTCCCTCTGCATGCATGTATTCTTTCTTCCAAGCACCCCCCCGCGCGAGGTACTGGGACGTGCGCGCTCTCTTGCAGAATATTCCCCCTATTTTGCCTCCACTGCCCTCATGCCCTACGCCAGTCATGGTCAAGTTGATGCGATCTTTTGGACGGAATGTTGCATGGCTCTCTCCCGGCTCACGTGTGCAAAGGATGGGAAGGAGGCAATGTCACTCCGAGCTAATACGCGCGACCACGGGACGACCTTTATCTCACGTTTCCTCCTACACTCTGCATAAGACGGGACGAGTCCCTGGTCTGTGAGCGCGGTCACAAGCAGGCATGGCCTGAGCCGACTCTACCGAGTCGCAACCTTCCGCGCCGAGGCCTACGGCCACCGCGCCTGTCATCCCTTCGTTCCTATGTATACGCAGTTCAGCATTTAGAGCGTCACGCGCAGCACTCACGGAGCGGTAACATTGCGTTTGGAGCCATCACAGATGGGACCTTCATATCGGCTATTCAATTCCAGTTAGAAACTACGAGGATGGCATGCCCGCTTTTTTCTTCTATATTCTCTCCTTAGCCGCATCTCCTGACCACGCCTTCCGTAGAGCGTCGACCTGACGGAGCTCGCTAGGGAGGGGAAGCTCGACCCCACCATCGGTCGTGACGAAGGTATGATCGCCCTCACATACTCGTCTTGTACGCGTCCCTGACGTTTCTGTAGAAATCCGCAGAACTATTCAGAGTAAGTGAAGTGCTCATGTGCGATATTGCGGCTGTCTCATATCGTGACAGTCCTATCGCGTCGCACCAAGTCCAACCCAGTCGTAAGTCCATTCCAATTCGTTGGCCGCCCATTCTTGCACTGATCTGGCGGACACAGCTTATCGGACCTCCGGGCGTGGGCAAAACGGCGATCCTCGAAGGCCTTGCCCAACGAATAGTTGCAAAGGAAGTCCCGGAGGTAATGTATTTATTATTCGTTGCTCATGTCCAGTCGCTGAATTCGCCGTATTGGATAGTCCCTTCAACACAAGCGTGTCCTGTCTATCGACCTGGCCGCGATCGTGGCGGGGTCCGGCATCCGCGGCCAGTTCGAAGAAAAGTTCAAGGCTTTGATCAAGGACATTGAAGACGAGGTGCGTTCTGCCTGACCTTACCTTGAGGCTGACGTGTCTGACCTCGCATATAGGCACGGAATGTGATCTGCTTCATTGACGAAGTCCGTACGTGGCCCTCTACGTCCCTCGATCCACTGAGAGCTCACCTTTTCCATTCAGACATGCTTTTCAACCTCGGCAAGGCCGAAGGAAGCGTCGACGCCGGGCAGATGATCAAGCCCGCCCTCGCCCGCGGCCTGCAGCTCGTCGGCGCAACCACCCGTACGTCCCCCCTCTCCATGCCCCCCCCCCCCCTTCCTGCCCTTCCTGACACTGCCTCTCTCCCTCTCCAGCCGACGAATACCGCAAGACGATCGGCAAAGACGCCGCGCTCGAACGGCGCTTCCAGCCCATCACGATCGACGAGCCCACCGCCGAAGCGACGATCTCGATCCTGCGCGGCCTCAAACCGCGCTACGAGGTGCACCACGGCGTGGGCATCGCCGATGGGGCGCTCGTCACCGCGGCCGTGTACGGCGCGCGCTACATCTCCGACCGCTTCCTGCCCGACAAAGCGATCGACCTCGTCGACGAGGCGGCGTCCGCTTTGCGGCTCGCGCAGGAGAGCAAGCCCGACGCGCTCGAGCGCCTCGAGCGCGCGCTTGTGACGCTCGAGATCGAGCGCGAGAGCCTGCGCGCGGAGACGGACGTGTTCAGCGTGGAAAGGAGGGAGGCGGTGGAGCGGGAGTTGAGGGAGAAGAGGGAGGAGGCGGCGCGGCTGACGGAGGTGTGGCTGAGGGAGAGGGAGAGGCTGGACGCGCGGAAGGCGGTCAAGGAGCGGTTGGAGGAGGCGAAGCGCGAGCTCGAGATCGCGCAGAGGCAGGGGCTGTACGAGAAGGCGTCGCGGTTGCGGTTCGCGACTATCCCGGAGCTCGAGCGGCAGCTGCCGGCGGAGGGGGAGGGCGAGGAGGATGCGGAGGGGCCGCTGGAGATGCTGCATGACCGCGTGACGAGTGCGGATATTGCCAGGGTCGTGGCGAAGGCGACGGGGATTCCGGTGCAGAGCCTGCTGAAGGGCGAGAGGGAGAAGCTCGTGCATGTGAGCGGGCTTTCTTTTTCTTTTCGTCCTGTGCGTGGTGAGAATGAGAAGGCTGAGTGGTGCGTGTACAGATGGAAGATGCGCTGAAGAAGCGCGTCGTGGGCCAGGACCACGTCGTCGAGGCCGTCAGCGACGCCGTGAGGATCTCTCGCGCGGGCTTGCAGGCGCCCAATCGCCCTGTCGCGTCCTTCCTTTTCTTGGGGCCAACTGGTGTGGGCAAGGTGCGTTCACATCGACTTGACATCCAGCTTCCTTGTGCACTGACGCCGAGGACACTGGCAGACCGAGTTGTGCAAGGCTTTGGCAGAGTTCCTGTTCAACGATGAACAGCGTGGGCTGTGCGTGACAGTCCCATGGGGTGTATGCTGGATGTTGCTAACATTATTGTCATAGTATTAACATCAATATGTCGGAGTACCACGACAGGCACACGATCTCCCGGCTCATCGGTGCCGCGCCTGGATACGTTGGTTTCGAAGAGGGCGGCCAGCTCACAGAAGCTGTCCGACGCAAGCCCTATGGTGAGTCCCACCTCTGCCCGACCCCGACCCCTCACACACATGTGTGCATGCTGACCACACGCAACGCACGTAGCGGTGATCCTGCTCGACGAGCTCGAAAAGGCGCACAAGGACGTCGCGATGATCCTCCTCCAGATCCTCGACGAGGGCAGCATCACCGACTCGCAGGGCCGCAAGGTCGACTTCAAGAACACGATCGTCTGCCTCACCTCGAACCTCGGCTCGGACATCCTCGCGCACGCGTCCGCGTCCGACCCCGAGTCCGGCGCCATCACCCCGCAGGCGCGCGAGGAGGTCCTCGAGCGCACGACGGAGTACTTCCCGCCCGAGCTCCTCAACAGGCTCGACTCGATGCTTGTGTTCAACAAGCTGTCGAGGGCGTCGATATTGAAGGTCGTCGACCTCCGCCTCGCAGACGTCGCGGAGCGCCTGAGGCACAGGCGTATCGTGCTCGACGCGGACGCGGGGGCGCGCGAGTGGCTCATGAGGGAGGGATACTCGGAGACCTACGGCGCGCGGGCGATCGCGCGGATTGTAAGGACGGAAGTGCTCTTCCCACTTGCACAAAAGCTGCTGAAGGGCACGATCAGGTGCGTTTCGTTTTTCCCCTCGTTCATGCACCGCAGTTGTTGACGCGAGAGGGGATTGTACAGGGATGGGGACACGGTGCAGATCCGTGCGTCGGAGGACGGGGAGACGCTCGACATCAAAGACAACCACCCGCCGGATCCCTCGATCGCGACGAGCGCGACGCCTGTCGAGGCTTCGACGCTGGAAAGTGAGGGCGAGAGCGAGACGGCGTCGGCATAACCCACGGCTTCGCTTCGCCAAATAAGAGGCGGAGGATCTCAATCGTCCGCGTCACTTGTCGACTTGAGGGCCACGCGCATACACGCGCACTAGACAAAAAACGCTGTATTTTGTAGTGTTCAAGGGATTTAGATAGGATACTCACCGCTCAGTTGTAGCATTAGCCACTTACCTTAGACGCAAATATATGCACTCCCCACTCATGCCATCGTAGAGAACTATAGGCTGCTGCCAGGTGAAGGGGGACACGGACATTCTGAACCGGTACCCGCCTCGGGGGCCGGAATGGCGGGCACCGGTACTCGAGTCTTCGTTTCTGACCTAGCTAGTATCGTGGATCTTCTCTCTGCGGTTCATTGCTCGAAAAGGGAGGAGGAGGACATGACGGGGAACGGCCGAGGTTTTGAAGATCGCAAGGAGTTGGACAGGACTCAACCAGCACAGCAAGCGCCCAACAGCACAGCATAGGCAGACAAATAAGGAAATAATTCCCTGAAAGATCGTGAGAAACCGGGCCGACTCACCCTCGTAGCTTAGTCAGCGACGACGCCCAACGTCGGCTGGGGACGTTGACAATGACGGTAAACGACTCGGAGTTTCCTTCGACCACCCCGGCTCAAACCGTGTCTCTTATCCAGCCTTCCTTCATACAGGCCCTACCAGGTACTGATGCATCCATGTGTTCAATTCTTCCGCGCTATCATGCCCGTGACGATTGGCACGGGTCGCCATATGATATAGTCGAAGCCGGCCGTCTGGTAACGTTCAACCGCGATCGCATCGAACTCGCCATACGCGTTACGAGGAGTACTAATCGCGTCCAGGTAAGTTCACTACTTTACTTGTACTCATTTCAGCCGGAAGAAACTGAATATTCACCTGCAGGCTGTAGCTCCACGGCCATCCTCGAAGGGCTCGCGCAACGGATAGTTGTGACGGAAGTCCCGGAGGTAATGCGTTCTTGCTCCTTTCTCACGTTCTGTCGCTTACTTCGCCATGCTTTCTAGCCCCTTCGACAAAAGCCGGTCCAATTTGAAGGGAATTTCAAAGCATTGATCAAGGATATCGAAGATGACTCGGAGGTGCGCTGTGTTCCATCTTACCCTGATCCTGACGTGTCTAACCTCGCATATAGGCCCAGAATGTGATCCCCGTCATTGACGAAGTCCGTACATGACTGTTTACACCAATCCTACCGGAGCTTACTTGCTTATTCAGACATCCTAGATTCCTATTCAACCTCGGGAGAGCTGAAGGGAGCGTCGACGCTGGCCAGATGATCAAGCCTGCCCCCGCTCGCGGCCGGAAGCTTGTCGATTCGGCCGCCCGTGCGTCCTCCACCTCTCATCCCCTCCTCCTATTCTAACGCTAACTCTCTCCCTCTCCAGCTGACGAGTACCGCAAGATGATTAGCGAAGACACCGCGCTCTCGAGCAGTGCTTTCAGCCCATCACGATCGACAAGCCGACCACTGAAGCAACGATCTCGATGCTGCTCGGCCTCAAGCCGCGCTACGAAGTGCACCATGGCGGCGGCGTACGGCGCACTATACATCCTGGACCGCCTTCTCCCATACAACGTGATCCACTTCTTGGATGAGGTGGCGTCCGTGCTGCGGCTCATGTAGGAGCGCAAGCCGGATGCGCGTTACGTCCAAGATCAGGCGTAGGAGCTTGCGCATAGACACAGAGTTGTTTAACGTACGGCAAGTCTTTGTCTAACCTCTCTCACATGCCTATGTCCTGACTTCGCAGGGCCGCAAAGTCGACTTCAAGAACACCATCGTCCGCCTCACGTCGAACCTCGGTTCCGACCTCCTCGCACATGCATCTGCGTCCGACCCGAGTTCGGTGCAATCGTACCTCAGTACACACTCGACCAGAACTTGAAGCCTGGCTCAGTAAAGTTGGGTAAGTTTAGCTTTCTTCCGATAGACTGCTTGCGCGTCGCAGTCGACGGCTGCAGTTAACCATACACCTTCTCCTCCGTAATCTGTGCGGTCGCTTTTTTGGTCCGAGTCCGCCACATCCTCTCTTCCAGTCTGCCCCAAACTTCCCTTTCAACCTTCTCCCGCTCGAGCTCTTGGCTGACGCGGTCCTCATCTCAGTCAACGGGCCCTGTCCGCGCGTTTTGGGCGGGACCGGCAGGCGTCTCTGCCATGGAAGAATGAGTCTGAAGGTTGCTTGGAAGAATCGAACACGTCGTATGTTTTTCGACGCGCGGCAAGCATTCCTGGATCTGCGGTAATCCGCTCCATGGGCACCATAGGAATCTTTTTTCCCTTCCGCTCTTCCTCTGAGCGGATGCGGTGACGGGGAATGGAAGTTGGAGATGAAACTAGGCGAAACCTGACTTCACATCCTAATCCCACCGTCGGGACGTTCGCTCTCGCTTTTGAATTCCAGTGCAGTGTCCAAGAACGCCATCGGTAAGTGACCTACCCGCACTAGCATGCTTCAATATTGACCGTCAACGGTGCGTAGTTGCGCTAACTATGGATAACCGTCTATCGGACATGCATTACCTACTCTGAATTTTTCGAGACACAATAAATGTTTTGCTCAATGGTAGATGTACGTAGATCATTACTGTCGGATCAGGCGCTGTGCTGATCATTCGTTCTAGGTTCCCTCGCCGCTAGCCTCGGCCCATACTAATCCGGTTTCACAAGGCGTTAATTATTTTTCTTCTACCTGCGCATCCGCTTTCCGCTTATGACGCGGAGCCTGCTCTTTCATCCCACATTGCAGGCAATGTCCATCATAGTGAGGGGTCGTATTCGATTCAACTCGGATGATCCTGGGGCGCCCCACCGCATAGGACTACGCGCTCCCCATCATGAGCACCGACGTCAGAGCACTCTTCATCAGCATTCTGCATGCGAACATTCACCCCGGTCCCCCGATGTCAGGCAGCCTCGCACCCGGTGCGAGACAAACTATATACTTCACGTTCTCATACGTCCCCGTCTTTGGCTCTAGAAGCACGGTGAGTTTTCCATTCCTTCCACGTACTCCAAGGACAAGGACTCACGTCATCCTCTCCAGCACGACTAGACCTCAGAGACTAGGGGACCGGGTGGCTATCGCGCACACCATCCCCCATATGGACCACGCCCGAGACCCACGTGTTGGCGCAGAAAAAATGACCAACCCGGGACCCTATATAAAGCCCCCTTCCTCCCTTCCTCTGACTCCCCAAGTCTCGCTTCTCTGCACCCTCTCCAGTATAAGTCAACTCAACCAGGCTTCATCACAATGACCCGCCTCGCATACACCCTACTGGCCTTCCTGCCCCTCATGACGACCTCCCTTACCGTCGGCGTCGAGGCCGCCACATCGCCGGCGGACCAGCAGCAGTACCTCAGCCTGCACAACAACTTCCGCGCTCTGCACGGCGCCGCGCCGCTCACGTGGAACGACACCCTCGCCGCCGTCGCGCAGACGGTGGTCGACACTTGTGTTTTCGAGCACTCGTACGGGGGCTATGGCGGTACGTCACGTTTTCCCCAGCTCGCCTTTAAGTTCTCGTTTCTCGACTCGGATCCCGTGCGGCTCGCTTGCTTACGATCGGCATGTACATACAGAGAACCTCGCCGTTGGAACCGGCGACGACTACGACTTCCCCACCGC
>BACB01003287.1:0-12761 GCA_000338015.2 Ganoderma multipileum BCRC 37180
CAGGTAGTTTCTCTCCCAGATGCTTCAACCTCATATATGCGGTGCTGTCATGCCAGCGGTCACCGGTTACCGTATAATCGAAGTTGTGTAGTAACGGCTCGACGGTAATAGCATCAAAATCACCGTACTAGTCGCGTCCGAGTAAGTTCACTACTTTATTTTACACTCATTTCAGCCGAAACAAACTGAACAATCATCTGGATTATAGCCCCATTCCCTTTCCTGACAGCATGGATGGCATGCCGACTCTCGACGGCCTAAATACTCCTGCATGCACAGCTAGTCGCCTCTATCTCAGCGACACGCATCCCACCCCCCCATGGACGACTACTACCAAGCAGTTGCGCTGGCATGCTTTGCCATGGTCGTCACCACCTACGCTGTGTGATGGTACAATGATCCCGTAAGCACCCTCTGCCCTTATCACACCTCATGCTGGCGTCTGCTGAGTGCTCCTCGCAGCTACGTGCGATCCCGACCGTCGGCGGGTCGTCCCTTCCAGAATTGTCTTACCTCGGTGCCTTCCGCATGCTCGGCGGCTGCAGAGACATGCTCGAGGAGGGTTACAGGAAGGCAAGTCTTGCTCCGAGTCCTTCAAGTTCGCCGCGGCTTCGGCGGTCTTGGTTGCTCACGGGACGAAGTTCCCCTACACACAGTACCCGGAGTCTGCGTTCAAGATCCCAACCATCGACAGGTGGATGGTTGTCGTTTCTGGGAGGAACATGGTGGAGGAGCTAAGGAAATGCGGGGACGAAGAACTCTCTGGGCCAGGGGGTTTCCAAGAGGTACGTTCTCTCTCTGTACAAGTCTCCCGCGTTTAGGCAGGTCCAATGGTCACGGTGTCGCAGACCGTCCAGTCGAAGTATATTTTCGAGCCGCCGGTCATGTCTGACGAGTATCACTTGGAGGTGGTCAAGGAGAAGCTCACGCGCAAGCTCCCGGCTTTGCTTCCGGACGTGATAGATGAGGTCGTCGTCGCTTCCAAAGATCACATCAAGACCAGAGAGAACGGTAGGGGAATGATGCACGCTCCGCTAGCAAGGGTTGTACTGACGCCGTTGCTTTGTGGTGCTAGAGTGGACAGGTGTAGAGGTCCTGCCGGTAATGCAGAAAATCGTCGCTCGCGCCAGCAACCGGGCGTTCGTCGGTCTCCCTCTATGTGAGAAAGCTCCGTTCTCCCAAAAAAGTCCGCTTGTGAAGTTGACATGACATTGATGCGTAGGCCGTAACGAAAAGTATCTCGCCCTCGCAATCGATTACACAGTGAACGTCATAAAAAGCATGATCATCCTTCATCTTTTCCCCAGGATTCTTAAACCGTGAGCTCCGGCCACTCACGGTGGGTACAACGCATGTTCACTGACAAATGTAAAGGGTTGTGGCGTTATTCGTCAACTACGTGAAGCGTGACACTACCCTCGCTTTGCAGTATCTCCAACCCATAATCGAGGAGCGCCGGAGGATTTCGGTGGAGTTGGGTGAAGGATGGAATGACAAGCCAGTGAGTAAGAGCGGCCGTTAAGCCCTCCCCCCCCGGCTGATCACAGTACACAGAACGATCTTCTACAATTCTTGCTGGACAAGGCCACAACGAGAGATGAAACCGCGTTTGTTCTCGCGCAGCGGCTGCTGACACTCAACTTTGCGGCCATCCACACCTCGTCGAGCGTCAGCACTATTCCTTTCATCTGTACCGCAGTCCAGCGCACAGCTTAAAATTCCCTGACCATTTCAGACTGTCACGCATGCTCTCTACTGCCTCGCTGAGAAGCCCGAGTTGCTCACGACTCTCAGGGAAGAGATCCAAGCGAACATCTCTGCGGACGGCTGGACAAGCACCGCGCTGGCGAACATGTGGAAACTCGACAGCATTCTCCGGGAAACGCTGCGTTACCACGGCATCAGCCTTCGTAAGCGCATACATTCTCGGATACAATAGTCTCCCTCGCCCACATAGCTAACTTGGCTGCGTGGCGGGGGCCCGGGGTAGTCTCGATGACTCGGAAGGCTATGAAGGACATCACGCTTGGCGACGGCACCTTCATCCCGAAGGGCACCCTGGTGCGCGCAAACGCACACGCGCAGCACCACGACGACGCGCTGCTCGCGAACGCGGGCACGTTCGACCCGTTCCGCGATGCGCGCATGCGCGCGGCCGGGCCTAGCCAGAGCGCGAAGCACCAGTTCACGAGCACGTCCTCGGAGTACCTGCCCTTCGGCCACGGCCAACATGCCTGGTGCGTGCTCGTCTCTGATCCGTCCCTCAGGCTTGCCATGGACATTGACACCGAATACCATGATACTGCTGCAGCCCAGGGAGATACTTCGCGTCCCACGAGCTGAAGGCGATCCTGGGGTACATCATCCTCAACTACGACCTGAAGCTTGACGGGGACGGGTTGCGCCCTGCGAACATGTACGTTGCGACGAGGATCATGCCCGCACCCCGCGGCTGCGTCCTCTTCAAGAAGCGCGAGGGGTCCGTTTGAATCTGATTGCTCGCGTGCATGTGCAGGTGTCTGTGATGCTGTATTTGTACCGTCGCTATTTGATCTTGGTTGATGTTCGCACCGCGAGTCGTGCGCGGTCAGCCCTTGCTTCGACATGTTCTCTAAGGTGAGCTCAGGCCACAAGAGACTCCAACGATACTAGTACTGCAAACGCAGACTTAGGCCTCCCGTTGATCCCCTTGTTTTACTGATGACCCAATCCGTCTCAGGCGCGCAACGTAAAATGGTCGCCGTGGCCGCTGTCACTGCCGGCAGCTTTCATACGCGTGTTGGCACGTCGGTTCGCGTTCGACTCCCACCGTCTATCGTTCATCTTTCTCCATCGTCCTCGTAGTGCCCCCTCGTTTTCTCGTGCGCACAACCTGAGCTTATACATACGGGACATGTCCCCGAGCCACTCGCGGGCGTCCAATGCTGTCACTGCCAGCTTGAAGCCAGATCCGACTCAGGACCCACGTGCAGCGTTCCCCAATTTGGAGGACTATCTCGCCATCAAAGCCGCCTGTTTGGTTGATTACAAGGACGCCTCTGCCCCCACCGACCTACAACTGAAGGAAGCCGCAAAGTATCCCTCCGAGTGGTCGGGTGTGCGAGTCATAGATGAATGGAAGCTCGGTGAGCCCTCGAGTCGGCCAGCGGCCGTACTTGAGGTAGCCGTCAGGTGCGTCCTATCCTCTGGATCTATCGTGTCCACCTCTTCAAGTTTCCGCCCCGGTGCCCACCCCAACACACAATCCCGTCAACAAGTTGAAGAGTGCTCACTCACCCATATGCATACACGGCAGGTACATGAGCGGATGCACGATCTGGCGCGTCACCCCCGAAGCCGCGCTCTACACCCTCGACGCCTTCCAGCAGGCCTCCCCGGACTACGTCGGCCACCTCGCCACCCGCGCAGACATAGCCCGCGCGCACTCCTGCGCCGCGCACGCGCACTTCCAGAAGTTCAAGGCGAACGACGCAGAGCGCATGCGCTACGCGGCGGACGAGTACCACTATCGCCATGGGCAGACCCTCAACACGGGCCTTGGCCACCCGGCGCACACGAGTCTGAAGTTCGCGCTGCACCACGCGAGCGAGAGCGCGAGGCTTGGGCACGTGTCCGCTATCGTGCTTCGCGGGGGTTTGCCGCTCGCGAGATTGGGGAGGGGGTAGGCGTGGATGTTGGCGTGCTGGTCCATCGCGCGAAGAAGTACCGCCCGCTGTGGCGGGCTGTCGACGATTGCTTGGGCGAGCTGTACGCGGAGGCGCGGAAAGCACTCGAAGCGGAAGCAGCAGCAAGGGATCCACTCGAGTACGCTTGCGGGGCGGAGGGTTGCGGTACGCGTTCAAAGTCGAGCGCGTCGTTCAAGGCGTGTTCCGGGAAGTGCCCATCGGACTTGAAGCCGCGCTTCTGCAGCAAGCCGTGCCAGGTGAAGGTGCGCCTTGAGCCTTCTCGTGAGCGAATGCTACAGGTGACGATCGCCCTCCTACAGGACTGGGCAAGACACAAGGCGATATGCAAGCCGGGATGTGGAGGCAAGATCCCCAAGATCCAGAATAAGCTGATCGCCCTCGCGCTGTTCGAGCTCGAGGACCCCGAGCCTGAGCCTACACCTCCACCTCCGCCTGCGCCGAAAGCGAAACCCAAGCTCCCAAATAAGTCTAGATCCCCCGCTCGCGATGTTCGGCCTCAGGATGATACTCTCGACTGCACAGCGGACGACGAAAGGGCTTCGGAACATGACGATGAGGAGAGCTCTGAAGCGGCCGCGGGGTGTGTCGTCGATGTAGATGAACATACCGTCGTGGCGACAGAGCACCCCGAGATCGGGGGCTCGCAGGACGCGCAGGATAACGAAGAGTCGCCTTCGTCTCCAAGTTGGGGACGCACTCTCGTCGCTCCTCCCGGCCTCAGTCTTCCGCCGCCCTCTCAGCCCGATGACATTCCAGCTAGCGATGACGGTCTTGACCGCACGGGGGACAATGAGCTCACAATCCCAAAACGCGACTCGGGAGAAGAGCTCCCTGAAGCGACTGCCAAAAATGTACCTGAAGAAAACGTTGCGGACGACAGTACCATGACGGCGAGCGAACACACGAGCGGCGGGGTCGAACGGTCGCAGGACCCGCGGGACCTCTCGGACGACGGCCTGTCCTCTCCAGATTCCGACCACGCCCCTCTGACCCCTCCGGGCCTTCCGAACCCTCCTCGTCGGGTCTTCTTCGGTTCCATCAGCCCCGAGTATCTCAAGACGATGTGGGAGGAGGAAGGTCCGGGAGCGTGGACGGATACTGGGGTCTGGGCATCGAAGGTACGTGGGACTGATTTTTGTCCACGCCTTGTTTCGGCGCGTTGAGACGCTAGCTATGTAGGTCCCTGCTGTGTTTGTGGCGCCGAGTTAGTGTTACACGCACAGTGATAGATAGACCCGTAACCTGGGAAACAACTGAAGAGACATTCGTGAGGCGGCATTGACGATCGACTGCGATCCACTGGCAGAATTATCGTTCAACCGATATCAACGAATCATGGTGAGACACGTCGTGTATTTCTGATGCGTAGCCTGTACACAAGAAAAAACAAACGAGGCTGCGTCTCGGGTATTCCGGCTGCCCGTCGCCACCTCTCGTCGATGGGATACCAGTCCCAGACATAGCAATCAGCACGGCGTTCATGCCTGGACGTTTTGCCTGTTTGATGAGAGTGAGAAGACCGGCGCGAGAATCAGTAACAAGTCAAGGTCGAGAGGAAAACCGTGGATGTCACGTACGGGAACTGGCCGATGACGTTGCCGGCGGGGTAGTACTCGCACGCGTAGAACTTGGCGACCTGCGCAACATACGCAAGTGTAAGTGTAAGGGTTTCAACGGTCCAGGGTACCGTACTCACGCCGTACTTAGGAGGGAAGATGGTCGAGCAGTCGGCGACGGCGCAGCCGACCTGCTTCGTGTGCTTCCAGACGACCTGCGTGAAATGGGAGGGCTGCGGGTCCTCGGAGCTGTAGTCGGCTAACGACGGAGACAGCGGCGGAAAGTCAAGTCAGAATCGCGGTTTATTCACCTTGTGACGGCCTTGGGTTCGAGACTGCCGAGCAGGTGTACTCACAAACTTCGTCGGTCCAGTCCTTGACAGCAGACGCGATGCCGTAGTCACCGGTGCCAGCAGCGAGGTTCTCTGCACGAGCCACGAGGCGAGCGGTCAGTGTTGTGTGCTCGCGCGGGGAAAAGAAAATCACGCCGTACCGCCGTAGGGCCCGACTCCTCCGCCGGAGTGCTTGAAGACGCACCTGTTGACCCACTTCTGGGCGGCGGAGGCGAGGGTGTTGTTCCACTTCAAGGCGGCCGCGCCGTGGTGCGCGCGGACGGAGTTGTGCGCCTTGAGGTACGCGGAGACGTCGGCCTTCGAGGTGGCCTCGACGCCGACGAGGAGAGCGAGCAGGAGCGGGAGGGAGAGGAAGAAGCACGCAAGGCGGCTCATCATCGTTGTAAACTTGATTTTGGGTGGGGGGAGGGGGCGGGACCGGCTGTAAGGGGATGGGTGTGTAAGGAATTGGCGGAGAAGACGACGCCTTATGTAACGCAGGCTAGACTGCGGAAGCTTAAGACACGCATAGACACGACGCAGCAGTATGGTGTACTTACCCGCGGATCAGTCCTTCAAGCTTCCGGTGTGGGCCTCGGACTGAGATCTAGGCATGACGGAGGGCGCAAATAAGCTGCAGTGCCTATTTAACCACACACCCACGATTGTCTATGTTGTGCAGAATCCACAAAGGAATTAGAATATGAACACTGCAAGGACGAGGCATTCAGGCTCCTAGGAAATAAATGCACATACCAGCATCTGAGGCAGGTAGTTTGGGGACCACCGAGATTCGACGACCAATGGGACATAGGCTCTGTCATTCAATATGCGCCACACGATGCCAGCTTGATGCGCTTGATGCGCATGGAGTTGCGGACGGCTTCACGTGAGGCGTCGGGGACATGTCGTGCTGGGATCAAATTGGAGGATATCACCCGAAATCACGGCCGTCGTAACCGCGATATGCACGCAATCCTCATCAACATTCCCAGCAAGTCCATGCTCGTGAACGACGCGAGGTTGTTGCATGCGTTGAAAGCCACGAGGAGCTCGTAAGCGCACCATGACGGATGCAGCCGAGAAGCTAGCCTAGGGCTGGAAACCTGGAAGGCAGTTACTTAAACTAGGCTCGGGGGTGAAATAGACAGTCAGGTGAGCTGTCAATTGATGGTATGCGCACCTCTAAAATTGCAACGAGGTGGTGAAAGAGATGGTCGAGAAGACCAGTGATCCCGGAGTCCTGCACAAGTGCCACTTAACGCCACGTCACTTGTGCAAACTCTGAGAGGGGGCGTTCCGCGACTCCAAGCCATCATCTCCAGCCGCTGCGGACCGCTATAGTAGTCCGACGGCGTACAGTCGTCAGGGAAGTTCATGATAGTGAGTCCGGCTTTCTAACTCTGAGACATGGAGGATCCGACCGAAGAGTCGTTTTGGCGAGGAGCGCTACATAAGAGCTATCTCCGCAACGTTCAAAATGGAAATCTAAGCGCTCTGGCTGATTTCGTCCGAGCGATTACGTAATTGTCCTTCCCTAAGTCTGAGTCTACTTACCGCGTGAGGCGTCACTGCGTCATCCATGAAGCTTCTCGCAACTTGCGTATCACTATCGTTCGTGTCAAGGTCAGACGGATCAACCCCCCCTTTTCCGAGTATTTCAGGGGGAAACTTCCATACGGCGGGGCACTATCTTCCATCGGAGACCACTCAGGCTGACCAAGACGGACAATGTTCGCCACATTCGCTCGTACGGTCCTATACACCTAGTATACATCGGGTCGCAGTACACGGTCTCTCTACACATATCGTCGAGGACCTCTTTTGAACACTCCATTGACAGATCGACTCAGAGGTCTCCGACTTCAGCCTTTCCGAACCTGTCCAATCACGTACTAGATCCTTCGGTGCGCTTCCTGAGAAGGACACAACCGCCCGGCGGGGGCAGCACCGCGCTGAGGACGTACTGGAGCGGGGGCCGCGAGCCGTCCCCGCCGAGCTTTAGGTCGTAATTCACGATGAGGTGCGCCAGGATGCCCTTCAGCACGTACGCCGCGAAGTACCTCCCTGGGCTGCAGACCGAGATCGAGAACGCCCGTCAGCGTCAGATCTGGGCTCCGGAAGCGCGTCGGCGGGGAAGGGGACAGACATACCACGCGTGCTGCCCATGGCCGAAGGGGATGTACTCCGGAGAGGTGGTCGAAGCCTGGTGCTTGATGCCCTCGCCCTCGCCGCTGCGCATGCGCGCGTAGCGGAACGGGTCGAACGTGCCCGCGTTCTCGATATGGGCGCCGTCGCGGTGCAGCGGGTACGCGGCCGCCTGCATGAAGGTGCCCTTCGGGAGCCGCGTGCCGTCGCTGAACACGACGTCCTTCGTGGCCAGCCGGTTCAGGGAAACTACATGCCGCCCGTTTCAGTGCGACGCACGAAGGAATGTAGGAATTTGTTAAGCTGTTACCTAGTGCGGTGCCGTGATAGCGGAGGGTTTCGCGGAGTATGCTATCGATCTTCCACATGTTCGCCAACGCCGTGCTCGTCCAGCCGTCGGCCGCTATCTTGGCTTCCGCCTCTTCCCGGCAGGCCTGCAAGAGGTCGGGATCCTCTGCGAGATGGTAGAGCACATACGTGATGGTCTGCCACGCGTTTTGTGGGGTCAGTGCATTGCAGCATTGGATGAGCCTAGATGCGGAGATAAGACGCACGGACACCGAGTTACCGGAAGCTGCGTGGTTGACGATTAGAAGCCTGTGCACGATGAGGAACAACGATTCTTCCTTCGGGATCGCCTTATCCAAAACGAACTGTAAGAGATCGTTCTTGGGGTAATTGGTGAGCCAGACTTGACGATATCGCATCCGGCGACTCGGACCTACCGGCTTGTCGTCCCATCCGTCGCCCAATTCGGCCTGGGCCTTCATCCGCTCCTCGATTATGGGACGAAGCAGGGGAACAGCGCGACGGGTGTCGTTCTTCGCTTCGTTGACGAATGGCGCCATGATGCTGCATGTCCCTACGTCAGTAATAATCCCCCGGTATTCATGTGCATATACTGACCGTCTGATAAATTCGGGAATTAGGCTGAGGATCGCGGACCACTTGAAAGTGTGCTTCGAGAAGTCGATGGCCACGCTGAGATACTCTTTGCTGCGGCCTGCACGTCGACATCAACATCAGCCAATGCGCGGCTCCTCAGAGAGGGGGTGGAGGGGCGCACACAAAACGGGGCCGACGAACGCGCGGTTGTTGACCTGAAACATGATCTTCTGCATCGCCGGGACGACCTCCAGACTGGTCCATCCTAGCGCGCGCAGCGTATGAAAACATTAGCATCCCCGCCCAGATGCAGAGAATACAACCTCACCATTCCCTTGCGTAGTGATATGCTCCTTGATAGCGACGGAGACCTCGTCGATAACGTCCGGGAGCAGAGCCTGGAGCGTCCGCCCCGAGAGCTTCTCCTTCACCACCCGCACGTGGTAGTCGTCGGTCATAGCTTGACGATCGCGGATGTAACGGGAGCGAAGAGCCTACAGGGCGAATCGCGATTGTGGCCCCAGAGAGCAGTCAGCGACAGTCTCATGCCTGTGACTACGAAAGACGAAAGACCGACCTCTTGGATCCCGAGCGTGGTAGAAAGCTCGTCCTGGCGCTTCCGCACCTCCTCGACCATGTTCCGCCCGGAGGCGATGACCAGCCACGAGTCGAACATCGCGATCTTGAACACGGAGTCCGGACACTATAGGCAGGGGTTTGAGTAGGGGAACACATGGCGTGAGCGATCGCACGGTCCGGCAAAGCAAAGGCGGGACGGACATACCTTCCTGTACCCCGCCGTAAGCACCTCCCTGCAGTTGCGCACGGTGTTCCACGCAGTGAGGAAAGACAGGCCCGGGAGGGACGAGCCGCCGACGGTGGGGATGGAGTTTATCTGTGATTGGCGATCGATGCTCATGCTCAGCGATTCGAATGCGTGGCGGCGAGGATAGTGCGCACTCACAGGGTCGGTGTACCATCTCACCGCATAGATGGCGATGACCACCGCTGCGCAGGCGAAAAGGACTGACTGGGTGTCATCCATCAGGGGCAGGGTGGATGGTGGAGCGAGATCTGGGGATCCTAGAGGTAAGCTTCGGACGCGCCATAAATACCATCGCGGCCGTGGAAGCTGGCATATCGAAGGAGCGGCGATTACACCGCAGCGGCACTCGTACGATCATCCAAGGCGGACGGATGCATGGAGACGAAGTGTTTACGAGAGGCAATGTGGGGCTGGTTTACGGTATCGTAGACGTAGTTTCCATTTTCGAACGTTGGGCCTGCCGTCAGTGCCGAAAGGGAAGGTGCATTGACAATCGTCCATACCAGCGGTACACAGTGACACCGAGAGAAGTGTTACGATGCGCCCTGCCGAGTAATAGCGGTCCTTATCTGAATGAATCAGCTGCATCGAAGGGTAGCAGGCAGGTCGAATAATTACCCTGTCATTCGACAGCATCGTATGACTTTCGTGAACTTCGCCCTTCGTCGCATCGATACCGACGGATAGAACCTGTGGGGCGTCGGCCTTCTCAGTCCGGCATCGCAACGTCCATTGTCTTCGTAGTCACATTGAAGTATTCGAAGGGTTTGAAGACGGTCGCGTTCTCAACTTATTTACAACCGTTCAGCACGGCAACGTAGGGACGGAGGCCCCACCTACCCAGTCAATGAGGACGCCGAGGGTCTAATCAAGGTTCGACAAATCCTATCCCACGTGGAAGACCTCGGTCCTGGCGTAGCAGCTCCCCTGCTCGTCGCGCTTGTAAGCGAAGAAGATCCATTGCTCGTCAGTGGTCACCCCGGCCCGAGTCACCCCCTCACCCCTTCCGATGTGGATGTGGAACAAACAAGGCAGGGAGGCCGATATGAGCTCATCGGGCAGGATGACGAAAGAGGGATCGACAGCTCACCCAGGGTGGCTCCACGAGGCGGCGGCCAACACGCACTGCGGGACGCCGGACTCGACCCTGTCGAGCGTCTTCGCGACGAACATGTTTGCAGACCCCAGCTTCCCATAACAATCTGGCTCGAGCATTACTACTGGCAAGAAGATAATCGCGCCGGGGCCGGCTATCGTACGTAGCAGACAAAACTCGGTTAACGCTGTCCCCGAGGTATGGGAGGAACCTTTACCCACCTAGGGATAGATACTTTGCGACAATGTAATCCACGACCCTTCGTAGTCGCGGTCCCCGTCCAGCGCAACGGAGTCGAGCGGGAAGTCTGGGATAACATAGACGCCGTCGTACCCGTGCGTAAGGACTTGCGGCCACGCGGAGGAAGATTATGTCTACCACTACTCGGCATCCACCCTCCATCTGTCATTGGAGCCAAGCTAAGGGCACTAGCGGGGAGAGGTGTAACGTAACGAAAGACACGGTTGGCACTCACAGTACGAGATACGTCATCCAACGCGAGCTTCACAAGCTGCTTTGTGGTCTCCAGCGTCAAATCGAGGTTGTCGTCGCTCTCCATGGCGCTGCGAGCACGGGCTCTCTCCTTGCCGTCTGGTTTGAAAGCGAGCCAGCGGAAGGTGATGTCCATATTCTACGCAAGACTGACGTATTTCTTGGTCTGTAGAACTGCTGTGATCTGGAGGGTGAGAAGAACGAGATAAACCTAGGAGAAACAGGAGGATAACGAGGCACGGACCGGAGAGATCGCAGCAGCCAGGGCTTGAGCGAGCTGGATGACTTCGAGAGACTCGGCATCCTGGGGATCCCGTCGAGCGATGAACTGATCCAGCGAATCCAGCATCTGTTGAGTATCCAAGGGACATGATCCTGCAACTCCAAGTTGTGCGGGATACATAGTAAAGCTTTAAGCTAGACACGGCTGGGCAGCGAAAGCGACAGAGAAAGAGCGTCGCGAGCAGTCTCAACCCCCCCCCCCTCCGCTGCCGATTACAACGCTGTTAAGGGCTGCACACAGCTAGCGATGGAGCACTAGCGAGCCTCAAGATTTTCAAGCATTAAAGCACTGGGTTCGAGCTACAAGTGGTTCAAAGCAAAGAAAGAAATCAACGTACTGCCAGCGGCTGGACCTGAAACGGTAGCCGGCATTTGCCGACCTTGCCAACGTCATGGGGACGGGCGCTTCAAGCGCCTCAACCCTGGGCTCGTCGAGTCGGACGTCGACACCCATCGAGTCGTGATAATAATTCACGGATGAAAGCCTCGCAATGATGTAAGTAACTCCCTTTTCACATTTCTCAGCCATAAAAGGGGCCGTAAACCGTGCCCAAGCGCCCCGCACCACTTCTACTTTCTGCACTGAACTCTATAATAATCATCATACTCCAAGAGTCATACACATTCAAAATCGCAAGCCTCCCATCGGAACATTCGCGATCCATCCTCGATGTCTTACGACAGTTCACGGATCGTTTTGTCTCAAGGGACACCGAGTCGCTTCAAGTCGCGCAACTGTCGAGCAATCTCGCTACCTTGAACATCGGTACGGATATCATTCTGCTCAATCCGCCCGGTCTACTTTCCAGACGAAGACCCGTGCAACTACTTCGGAGGGGTCGTCGACTTCGTTCTCGCCAAGTATTCCGCTGCCCCTTAGTGTCCCGTACTCCGCGCCGAAATGCTTCGTCCGCCGACATCTAGCCGTTAGCCGCGCAGCACATATCTCCAGTCTGGAGGGCGGCGTGGAGATTCCCGAATTCCGAAAGCTCGGCTCAGCGACGACCAGACTCGAGCTGCAGCACGGTCTCCCCAGTGCGTCCTTACCACCGCGTCGTGGTGTCAGCAGTCAGGGTGAACTCAGCAACGTTCCCCGTTCCTTCGTCGCTCTGACATCACCATCTACACTTGTTTGTAGGGGCTAAGAGACGATGCGCGGCGCGGCGGCCACCGGCGACTACTAGATCTTCTTCGCCTACAAGCGCGGCGCGGAGAAGAGTTATTACCCCAGTAGCGACCTCTTGCACGTGCACACCGACGAGGATATGCCACATGCCGACTTCATTCTTGGGGTCCATCGATTGTGTGGGTGTGTGCTTTCCCTGCCAATTCTCGCTGAGTGGGCCGCTCACGGATCGGGTGCAGATCGAGAAAACGAGGAATGCAATACGTTCGAATCCAATGGGCTGGAACTGACCCTCGCAGTAGTGCAAGCAGCAAGGCAGTGACGACTCAAAA
>BACB01003289.1:0-33456 GCA_000338015.2 Ganoderma multipileum BCRC 37180
ATCATCGCAGTTTGTTGGATGGCAGCCTCAGCCGCAGAGTACGTTCCCTCTCGTCCACTCCTGCACACCTCTCATGCGTTTCGGGCCGGCGTTGCAGCGTATACTACCTATATGCGCTCGTCCGGAGACCAAGGCTTATCCTCGACTTCGCCCTTACCCTCCTATTCAACCACCTCGTTCTCACCACGTACTACGCCGCCGCCATTCCAACATCCCTCTTCTTCTGGTTGGTCATGTGCGTCAGCGCCGCAGGCACCGTCTTCTTCGCAGAACAACTATGTGTAAAACGAGAGATGAACGAGGGCCTCGTGGTCGCCTCAACGCATGACGCGGAGGACGGTGTGGAGATGGGCAGTCTTTTTCGGGAAGACTGACGTACGGATTCGCTTTTGGTTTGGTTAAGGTGCGTCTTAGGACAGCCTGTTGACGTGTACTTTGACGAACGGTTACCCCGCGCAGTTCTTCGCTGTACCCTGCTTCTAATGGACACGATCCTTTCTTAGCCGTTCTAGGTCATGAAGAGCCGTCGTACCGCTGTACTGGTTGTGCAGATCCGCCCGAGCGAGGGCTCACGGTACCAATCCAACCCCGTATGGGCTTCCACCAGATCGTTTCGACTTGTCAAGACACGTCCGAACTTATCTGGATGCCCGGGCGAACTCTGTTTCCGTCATACGATGACGATCCCCCCCGGAATTCTTCGCTATGACCCTCTATTTTCCTTCCTTGTTGGGATCGGCCCTCTTTCTCCGGTTTCTCTCTACGATCCGGGCCTGCCTTCTCTGGTTTCTATCTCGTCCGCCGTAGTCCCACCGTCCCAGTCGCTCGGCTCCGGGTTCTATCCACAAGCTTTGGAGTTCTGGAGGGTCTCGCCTCATTGGCCTCGGCGCGATCGGAATCGCCAGCCGCAACACGCCCGACAGCGAGAAGAGTCGGCCATCTCGATCCAAACCTCCGTGGAGACTCACCTCACTACACGCCCTTTCTTGAATGCCTCACTGCCGCAACCAGTATGCATCCCTTCAGGTGCCCCATTGCGGAGGACGCATTGCGTATCGCCCCCATGACGACGTTTTATGTGTCCGGACGGCGCGCTTAATGCCCAAACATAATTGTAGATTATCCAAACGCAAAAACCTCCATCTCGCGTTCGCCGTAAACCACTCCTCACTACATTACGTCATGGTGTACGCGTTCCGCAGCTCTCGCCCTGCGTCGGGGTTCTGGAGGGAAATCGGAGGTTCGCGCTCGAACGCGCTCCCAGCCGCCATCGAATGGCGAACCGCGTCCTGTAGGCATAAACCACCACGATAAGACGATGACAATCGTTGGGTCTGGGACGCAATACACGCACCTTCTCGCGGCACCTAACGCAACAGTAGGTAACGTGGATGGCGTCTAGACAGCCGTCCGCACATCGAACCAGGTTGGGGTACTCCTCCGGCGTACGCATCCTCAAATGGGATACACACGTCGGGAACGAGCAAAGAGGCGAGCCAAAGCCAGTCTCCGGATAGTCGAGCATGTTTCCCAGCTCCTCGAAGTAGGCCCTCGGCTTGAACTCGCTATCGGCCACCGCCCACAGTAGAGCATCGAACTTCGGGTCGCAGCTGATGTCGATGCCGTGCCACGCCGCGAGATGGGTAGGAATACCTCCTGCGAGATGACGTCTATAGGATCATCCGAGAACGCCAGCGGAGACCGCATAAAGCCACTCATAAGGCTGTCAACCGCCACATAAGCACAACCGCCCAAAAGGAGGATGCAGTCGAGGACTACTCACCGAAGAGCCGAGTCGAGAAGGAAAGTCAGAGCCAGGTGTGCGCTCTGAGCGTCGCGGGATCGAATCCTGGCGAGCTGCTCCTCGACCCATTGCCAAGGACAGCTGTCTGACAGATATTGCACGGTCCTCAATTGCAGCGTATGCGGGTCCTCGGGCTCGTGGACGCCGCGGAGGCAGTTCCGGTGAAGCGTGATGTATCTGAGAGCCATAGGAAGTCGACCTGAGGGGCAAGCAGTAGAGCGTGAGGATAGGCGTACAGTGAGAAGTCAGAGGGAGGTGTACGCGGCTCTTATATGTCGAATTTCGCTTTGATCCAAAGCTTGGGCCGGTGGGTGGCACTTCACCATTGCGTTGTCAGTAAAGCGTTAGTGGGCTTTCTCACAGGTGGAAACGGTTAAGCGGAAAGTAGATCGATGCAGGTTTAGTGTGCTTTGTCGGTCCTGTCGTGCACGCCAGCAAGCTCAAAGACAGTCGAGTATTGTTACAGACGAGCAGTCACCGTCAGCAGCCCATACCCCGAGGCAAGCCTTGCAGTTTAGCCACTTACCGAGAAAGTCGGCCTCGCCTCAAGACGTCCCCACTCTGCGATCCGAGAGAGGCCGCCATGGCTTCCAGTAGAGAACGGGCTCGTTGTCTGGCAATAATAGACAATGCTGAGTCTGTCCGGCACAAGGCGTAAGCTTCACCGCAGCTCCTCTTCGGGCCAGAGAGCGTAGTAGTAGCGTATGGATAATGGGCGTCCTTTCATCCCTTGAATCGGAAGAGTTAGTGTACTTTTGTCGCCTCGAGGCTGACCTCACCAAACACAGATGCAACAGGCCAGGCCCCGACAACTCCTGGAAAATCATCCCTCGTAGTACGTGTTCCTCGTCCATCTCACTTCATCAGCGACCCGTGTAACGATGGTCTAGTTATATTATAGAGCTACTAGGAGGTTGATCTACTATGTTATGAGAGGGGTGTGTCAATGAGATGTGGAGTGCTGAGGTGCTCGAAGAGTCTCTGCGAAAGCATGAACGCATGAACTGCATGGCAGCGCCGTTAACAAAGGATGTCGCGCGGACCCTCTCTCCCTCTCCCCCACTACTTCGCATGCTTGCTCATCCCGCGTATCCTCTTTCCGTAGGCCCAGAACGTCCAGATCCTGCCAAACCAATATCAAATGTCAGCATGCTGTTACTACTGACCACAGGCCCAGCTCTGCGACATACGCGGGACACCCGATAGCAAAGGCGATTGCCGCGAGGACCGTGTTTCCGACACCGTAGCCGAGCTTGTCGTACATCGCGGGTGCGAAAAGAGGGAAGCCGAACCCCGCAATAGAGCGGAGGAACGACACGGCGGCGAGCGCTATGGAACCAGATCGGATGGGTCAGTATATGGGTTCGCTCCTGGGTGAACACGGCGACAGACCTGACGCGGAATACTGGATGAACGTGTCTATGACATACATCTGCATGCCCTGGAACGTGAGCACAATGCCAGCGCCGATGAGCGCGAATCCCTGGAAGGCGCGAGCAGATGAATCTAGTGCCAGTGGTCGCTAATGGCGGCGGGAACATCTCAACTACGCACGATGTCGGGCACTATCCAGTGCGTGTGCTCTTCGGCGCCCCATCCTGCTATCAAGAGCCCGATCGGCAGCAATATCGTTCCGGGAAAGATGCACGCTGATATTGAGAGGAGTCTGTCAGCGTACGACGTTGAGGGTGCAAAGACAGATTGACTGACGAAGACGGAACTCTGGCTCTCCTACGCCCCCATTCTTCGCTTTCAATCGCCCATACACAATGTCCAGCAGGCGAGCATTGAATTGCGAGGCGACAGTAAGACCTGACAGGAAAGACAGGGACGTCAACTGTAATGCTACAAAGGAGCGGGCCGTGAAAAACGCGCTTACCGGCGCCGAGGGAGATATACTGCAGGCCAACGATCCCCGAATTCTCATGATAGATCTCGGTGAAAATCGGCGGTATGGTCGTCAATACCACTACAAATGCATCAATACGTTAGCACCGAGATTCCAACAGAAGTAATCCGGATGGCAAAGAACGAGTGCGAAATACTGACGGTAAATTACCCCGTACACGAACGCAAGGTATGCGCCGAGCAGCTGGATTATGGGCTCCTGCGCCGACATGATAAATGGCCTGCATATCGAGACAAAGAAGAATTGCTTGTAGCTATGCAGTAAACCGTAATCAGCTTAATGTGAACAGTTTGGCACGCCGAAGGGGCACAACCGCACGTGTGCACCCTCTTTGCTCTTGATCACATCATCCCATCCAATACGGGGGGTCCGCCGGTCAGCATCATAGGAAAGAGACACTCACTCTCGCTCGGCCGTCTTCTGGTAGATGGTGCGTACATCCTTCCCAGCTCCCCCACCATCGGCGTCTATCTTCGCACGAATCTTCTTCGCCTTGCGGTCGAGTAAGATGGGAGGGTATGCTGTATAGACGTTTCAGTAATCACCACACAGCGCTGATTAAAATGGCAGCGAGATACGTACTCTCCTGCAGCGTCCACAAGCCTACAAGCTGGACCAAGGCTGCGGCAATAGAGGTGGACCAGAACACCCACCGCCAGGTGGACCTCTCTGCGATCCATCCACCCGCTATCGGACCCACGACGGGGCCAAGGAGTGGTGCGAGAGAGTAGATGGCGACCGACTTGCCACGTTCCTCTGGGGTCCACATATCACCAAGGACTGCACCCCCTGCCTAACAGAGGGTCAATCGTCAGGAAGGTACGCGTCGGTAATAAATTATGAATTACCGCAAGTGGAGCGCTACCTCCAATGCCGGCCAGGAAACGGAAGGCGATGAGCTGGCCTTCGGACTGAGCGAAGCCGCAGGCAAGATTCCAAGCTAGGATACACATGCATGGTAAGTTCCGGGATGAAAAGTCGGGTTGTATAGCGTACCAAAAAAGAACAAGTTGCATGCTCGAAGGACCCGGGAACGTCCAAAGATCTCGCAGAGCGGTCCAAGAATTAATGGACCGAATGCTGCCGCAGCAATTTCAATACTGAAGCCAAAGGACGATTTTTCGAGATAAGTCACCGACCGTATGCGAGGACGAAGATAGAGATGGTAAGGTTAATCTGAAACTGGTTAGTGATGTTGAAAGTAGACGCAATCTGGCTGGCTGCGGGGGCGACCATGGACGAAGAGACTGGTGAGATGAATGTGAAGGCGGAAACCGTCAACGCTGCCGCCCATTTCTGTTTAATTGGCCAACTATGCAATGATTGGGTTTCGAGAAGAAGACAGAGGGGACATGGAGACGTACTTGCGCGGGTTGGCGGGGTCATCCGGGCCATCCCAACCGATTACGATCACGTTGGTGTCTTCGCTTTTGGGCTCGGCTGCAACACCAACTCCAGATAATTTCTCGTTCAGTCTGTCATGCTTCTTCGAGTGGGCCGTATTCGCCAAAGTGGCTGCTGATTCTGTCCCCTCGGGAGTGGGCGCCTGCGTGAGTGTTGGTGGCGGTGGCTCGAGATCGAATGAGTTCTGGGCTGGAGAAGCCTCACTATGTGAGTCGGCAGAGGACATTCTGAGCAGAGCGTACGCACGGCGACTTATCCCCCAAGCATCTTTATAACGGAGCCAGGCGAGACTCGTAACAGATGAACTGAGGGTATGTGAGTAAGAAGGTAAGAGTAAGAGGAGTAGTTCGGCATCTTTCACCGACTCCCAATTCGGTGCCTGAGGCGGTGCTCTAAGATAGACGCGCACGCGCATGCGGAGACGGTGCGAGCTGCTACCCCTTGTGCTAGCCTGCTACTAAACGAAGTGAGAACGTAGGTCTCTGTACAATATAGTCGTCGAGCTGGCATATATGTTGAAGCTGTTCGCATCATATTCGGTTTCGATGAAGATCGTTGCCGCCTCTTGAGTCTTGAGAGCATAGAAGACGGTTTCACCATGTTGGGTGTAAATGGTACTGCAATCAAGCGTCAGAACAGTTTATGCCTGGCAACGTTACTAAGAATCTGGACGTTCGGCCAATCGGTGCCAGATGCCAATAATAAATTTTAATAACACTTACGCACCAAGATTGTGGCCGCTGGACGTGTCTGACACCCAGTGCCGCACTGAGCCTAAGTGCGAATGGCCCGGGTCGCTAGGAGGACGACTGACAAGGACTGGAATGACAGCGTAGTTTGTACGGACCTAGAAATTTGACTCACGTCCGCGAACACCATCCTCCGGTACGGTATAGTTATCATTAGACCCAGCAGCACCGTGGGCAATGTATTGAGTAATAGATGCACACACGAGCAACCCCCGACACACCAATCCGCACCGAGCCCTGACACGCCAACAACGGTCACGGTGACGGTTCACCACGCCCGCCGCTTCCCGCCCTTGCCCCACTTCTCGACGAGGAACGCCGTCATCCACTCGTACAGCTCGCGGTTCGCGCCGCGCCGCCAGATGCCGTGGTCGCTGTCGGTGAACATGCGGAAGCGGAAGTTGCGCACGCCCTCGGCGGTGAACATGTCGAGCAGGTGCGCCGAGTTGGCGTAGTGCACGTTGTCGTCGCCCGAGCCGTGCATGAGCAAAAAGTCCGCGCGCCGGAACCCGGTCACGTTCGAGATCGACGCCGTCACGTATCCGTCCGGGTTCGCCGCGGGCAGGTTCATGTACCGTTCCGTGTAGATCGAGTCTGTGGGACCGGGTTCAGAGGCATGTTCGTGAGATACGTTACGCACTCTGCGAGACTCACCATACAGCCGCCAGCTGGTCACAGGCTGGATGACGCGACAGCCATAAGCCAGACTTTGGAGAAGAACCATAAAGAGCACGCACCGCGACAGCGATAGCGAGCGAATGCACGCCCGCGTCCGCCTCGAGCACCTTCGCGCTCATAAAGCCCCCATAGCTCCACCCCCAAATCCCGATCCGCTTCGGGTCCACATACTCCTTCGCCGCCCAAATCTTCGCCGCATTGACCTGGTCGCGCGTCTCCCACCGCCCCAAATTATTCTTCACCGGATTCCTCAACTTCCTCCCCTTGAACCCGGTCCCGCGCCCGTCGACGACGACGACGATGTACTGGAGCTCGGAGACGACGTAGTCGTGCCAGTCGTGCTGGAAGCGCACGTCGACCATCTGCGACCCGGGCCCGCCGTACACGCGGAAGAGCACCGGGTACTTCGTGCGGCCCGAGTCGTCCATCCGGGGCGGGCGCATCTCGAGCACGTTCAGCGTGTGCCCGTCCGACTCGAGCGTCGAGTGCGTCACGAGGGGCAGGTCGTACGTCGCGAGCGTGTCGTTCAGCTGCGGGTTCTCGCTCACGATGTACTTGAAGTCTGGGTTGTGCACGGTTCGTCAGGGCCCGTTCCGAGCTATGGAGGATGCGAGTGGGCGGTAACATACCGTCGTGCCCGACGCGGATGATACGCTGCCATGGCGGGTGCGGCCCGCGATAGCTGAGGAGGTAGAAAGCGCCCTGAGGCGAGAAACTGGCCTCATAGTACCCAGGGCTGGAGATGTCCGTCAGCGAACTCGGCGCGACGCGGTCCGCGCTCTGGAGGCTCGGGAGCGGCACAGAGTAGATGTGGCGCTGCGTGGACGACGGGTTCGCTGCTTGGAAGTACCTGCCCCACACGCGTATGAGTGTGAGATACGGTGGTCTGATTCACGGCGAAGGCAAAGGGGAAAGACGGCGACGCACACGAGACCGCGATTGACGTCCACGGCGAGGATCTCGCTCGTGACCTCCCACTCGCCGTACGTCAGGAACTTGGGCGTGCTCGAGTTGGCGGGGCTGAAGAGCGCGATATGGTTGTACCCTTCCGGGGTGGGGACGATGTCCAGGTAGGCGGGGACGCCGTGTGGCGAGAGCGCGGCGTCGATGGGGTAGATCGCCTGCGTCTGTACAGTGCATTAGCACATTTGCCAGTGAGCCCTCTCTGCATGCCGTGGCAGGCAGATGTACAGTGACGTACCGCGTCGATCCACCCATCGTCGCCCTGCTCGCCGTCCTTGCCGAGCTTCCTCACCGGCCTGCCAACCCGCCCGGACTCGCGCGCCAGATCGAAGTACACGACATGCCCGTCCTCGGCCGAGCGCGTGACCTCCTTGACGAGCAGCGCGTCCCCGCTGACCCACGCCACCTCCGCAATGACGCTGTTCTCCCTCGGCACGCGCCCCTCCCAATCGAGCTCCAGCGTCGCCTGCTGCGCGAGCACCGTCGTATTCACATTCGAATCCGTCACGCCCCCCGCCTGCTGCACCCCACCCAAATACGCCCCGAGCTGGAAGACGTGCACGGACACCAGGGGGTTGCTGTACCCAGGCTTCGGGTACTTCATGACGACGGCGGCGGGGTAGGGCACGACGGCGTGCGCGTCGTCGGACGGGTTGTATACGGGAAAGGTGTACTCGTCGACGGCGGTCTCGTCGAACGCGAGGAACGCGAGCTTGGACGCGTCTGGGGCCCACCACAGCGCGTAGTCCGAGGAGAAGACCTCCTCTTCGTACACCCAGTCGGGCACCCCGTGGAAGAGCGAGGCGTTGCCCGACGTCGTGATGCGCACGGGCGCGAGGCTGGGAAGGGGGGGACGGATAGGGATAGGTTAGTGCGTTGGGGGAGGAATGGGGCCGGGGGACAGGGGACGTACAAGGGGGAGGGGACGACGTAGAGGTCGTTCTCGGCGACGAATGCGATGGACTCGCCTGTTGGTGACCATGTGGCGTATGCGGTCACTGGTGGGTCTGAGGGCGGGATGAGCGGACGCGTCTGTTTGGTCGCGAGTTCGTGGATGTAGTAGTTCCCGAAGCTCGAATGCCGCCATTGCTGAGTTATGACAGTTCAGCGGATTCAGAACAGACGAGACCAGACTGTCGGGGGTACCTTCTTCCAGTTGGCCTTGACCATAAGATATTTCATATCCTTTGAGAGTTTCCACTCGGACCAGCTCAATGGAGAGCCATGTTCCTACAAATGATGAGCCTGGAGTGCCATCGCACAGTCAGGGAGGATGCTCACGTCGCGAATGTCGACCAAAGATACCAGGTCTTTGGTCGTGTTAGTCTTCAAATCGTGGAGGGAAATAGTTGAGCCCTCAATAACTGCGTACACCCCGTCCCCAGCTGTAGACGCAATGTGAGCAATGATGTCTACACTCGGACGTCATCTAACAACCCCATTGAACGCTCTCTCAATACGCTGAATGTACACTAACTCCAGCCTCCAGCTGCTGTCGCACTTCAATCGTGCTCGAAAGAGCTACTATCGTGCAGCAAGTCTAGAGGAATTATTCGGGCTCGAAGCATACTTCACAAACCATATCTCCTCGCACACTCAGGTGGCTGCGGAGAATGCGCGTAGCCATAGGTATGTCCAAGGACAGCCAGCACGGAGCAAACGTGAAGGGGAAACAATAACTCGCCTTCTGGGACCCAGTGGATATCCTTCCTATTCGAAGCGAAAGTGCCGTTGAAAAAGTGGTCCATAGTAAGGTGCTGGACCCCTTGTATGCGGAAGGGTGTACCAGTATATGATCTTGCGGCGAATATGCCGATGACGACGGCAATGGAAACAAGAGTCGCAAGACCGAGAATCAGGAATTTCAACGAGGCAGGCCGTTTCTTCAAAAGGGGTCTGTTGGCTAGAGCAAGGAGAGCACACGGCACGGAGGACGTACTTTGGTGCTGCCTACGATTAGGTGTCCCTCCTCCTCAAAGGCACCGCTACCTCGTGAAACGCTCTTCTCGAGAAGGACGTCCGACTCATCGTCCGAGCTTGGTGGGTCGAAGGGCCCTTCGCCGTAGTAAGTCTCGGGTTTAGGAGGGAAGGCGGTGTTCACACGAGAGGAGGATTCGGCATGGAAGTAGTCGTCCGGAGCATCCTGGCCGAGAGGCTCGTATTGGGACGGCATGGCCCTCGTGGCTAGTCGGCGCAGACGCCACCAGAGTGCAGTCGGACAGAGGGAGAGGGGAGGACAGCCGAGAGGGAGAGTATGTGCCGGCAGCACTGGTGTGTACTAGGAGAAGCAGGAACAAGTGTAGGAAGCGCCCGCGGAAGCTGCGTCGGAAAGCACGCCGTGGCGACGCGTTTTTGGCGCCGAGATCGCAAAGTCCGTGAATGTTGGAACTTTGTGTGTTCTCCACCACCACATCCTCCTCGGCCACGACTCCCTTCACGACCGCTACGACCCGCCACTCATCCTCCCAGCCATGGACGCCGACCTCATCAAACTCGTCAACAAACTCCAGGATACCTTTGCCAACCTCGGTACGTGCTCAATTCCACCTCCTGCTAGCCTTGGACTCACGTGCGTCCAGGCGGAGAGCTGGACATGCCCCAGCTTGCGGTGGTTGGTATTTTTATTTGCCGAATATGAACTCATCGCGCTGAAAGCCTGTCCAGGTTGGCAGCCAGTCAGCAGGAAAGTCCAGTGTCCTAGAGACGTGCGCACCCTCCATCCTATCCTCTCCTCTCCCATCCTAACTTTCACCACCCGCCACCCAGCATCGTCGGACGCGACTTCCTCCCCCGCGGCCAGGGCATCGTCACCCGCCGACCGCTCGTCCTCCAGCTCATCCACACCCCCGTCCCCGACACGCCCTCCGACTACACCGAATGGGGCCAGTTCCTCCACATAGACAAGCGCTACACCGACTTCAACGACATCCGCCGCGAGATCGAGCAGGAGACGTTCCGCGTCGCAGGCCAGAACAAGGGCATCAGCAAGCTCCCCATCCATCTCCGCATATACAGCCCGAACGTGCTCGACTTGACGTTGGTGGACTTGCCTGGGTTGACAAAGGTGCGTGTTTCGTTCGGAATGGACAGGATGTTTCCGTACGCCCAGCGCGCCACTCGCATCGCGGGCCTGGTGCTGCTGAGATGGGCATTGGGGTTGGGTTGGAAGTTCGACGAGGGAAAGACGGGATCTAGGCTCGTGTTGGCGCCTCGCGTATGCTGCATGCCAACGCGCGGAGCTGCTGGTGCTACAGATGTGTTGGGAGGTATGATATGGCTTCATGTCCCACAGTGGAACGCTGAGCGGAGGGACATGACGCATTTTGCAGTTATGTTGCGTACGCTGTCCTGCGTATCCAGCTCGCATACCTCGCTTCGCGCGAGTTGCGTCACGATGCATCTACCCCCGACCCACGTGTCCTTGCACCGTCAAGTTCCGCCATGAATGAATTTTCGCCCACGCTGATAACCCGGACTACGCACCAGATCCCAGTGGGTGACCAGCCAAGTGACATCGAACGACAAATCCGGAGCCTCGTCCTCGACTACATCTCCAAACCCAACTGGTGCGGCCCTCCACCTCCATCCCCACGCGCCCTAACCCCCCATCCCCCCGCAGCGTGATCCTCGCCGTGTCCGCCGCGAACGTCGACCTCGCGAACTCGGAAGCCCTCAAGCTCGCGCGGTCGGTCGACCCGCAGGGCCGGCGCACCATTGGGGTGCTCACGAAGCTCGACCTGATGGACGCGGGCACGAACGCGCTCGACATCCTGACGGGGCGCGTGTACCCGCTCAAACTGGGCTTCATCGGCGTCGTGAACCGCTCGCAGGCGGATATCAACGCGGAGAAGCCGCTGGGGGACGCGATGGAGAGCGAGGCCGAGTTCTTCCGGGGCCACCCCGCGTACCGAAACGTCGCGCACAAGAACGGGACGCGGTACCTCGCGAAGACCTTGAATCAGGTGTTGATGGGGCATATTAGGGACAAGCTGCCGGATATGAAGGCGAGGCTGAATACGCTCATGGGCCAGGCGCAGCAGGAGCTCAACTCGTTTGGCGATGCGGCGATTTATGGGGACAAGAACCAGGTAGGTTCTTCATGCTACTTCCTTTCGATAAAGCAGCTAATGCGCCGGGTGCGGACTGCAGCAAGGCGCACTCGTGCTTCGCCTGATGACGCAGTTCGCGCGCGACTTTATCGCGTCCATCGACGGTACGAGCGTCGACATCTCCACCAAGGAGCTTTCTGGCGGCGCACGGATATACTACATCTTCAACGACGTCTTCGGCGCCGCGCTCACGTCTATCGACGCGACGCACAACCTCGACAACCAGGATATCCGCACAGCGATCCGAAATTCGACAGGCCCCCGACCGAGTCTGTTCGTTCCCGAGATCGCGTTCGACCTGCTCGTGAAGCCCCAGATCAAGCTCTTGGAAGCGCCGAGTTTGCGGTGCGTCGAGCTTGTGTACGAGGAACTGGTCAAGATCTGCCATAACTGCACCAGCGCGGTGAGCAATTTATGTCATGTACTGTGTCTTGTCAATTGACGATGTCTCTGACGGTTTGTACAGGAGCTCCAACGTTTCCCCAGGCTGCACGCCCAGCTCGTCGAAGTGGTCTCCGAGCTCCTCCGCGAACGCCTCGGGCCCACGACGGACTATACCCAGAGCCTAATCGACATCCAGACCGCATACATCAACACGAACCACCCCGCGTTCATCCAGGGCTCCGCCGCCGCCGCGCAATCCATGGCCGCCCCACAGCCGAAGCAGATCCTCCCCAGAGTAAGTCCGCCCGTACACCCTCCCCTCGTGCTCACACTGAGCACCGTAGCACACATTTCTCGAACACCACGCCCGCACTCACAAACGCGCGCAGCCTTCCTCCGCCGAGTCTATCAACGGCATCGTCGGCATCCCGACCGACGACGACGACTCGCAAGACGAGGCCTCCGCCCCCGCGCACGCAAACGGGAGCGCGAACGGCCTCTCCGCGCGCTCGACGTCCTCCGCGCTCAACGAGCGCGCCTCCCGCTCCCCCGCCCCCGCCCCATCCATCAGCGTCCCCCCGCGGAAGCACCAGCAGCAGCACCATCACCACCACCGCGACGTGGCGTCCTCGCGCAACGTCTCGGGGGCGTCCAGCACTACCACGGGTGGGGGCGGCCTGGGGACGTCCCCGCACACGACGGGCACGGCGAAGGAGACGTTCCTGAACTACTTCTTTGGGCAGAACGGGCCGGGTCCGCTCTCGGGCCCCACCGCCGAGCGCTCGGGAGTTGGGGCGCAGACCGGGCGCGACGTGTCTGGGGCAGACCCTGCGCTCGAGGCGGGCTTGATGGCGGGGAAGCGGGGGAACATGAACATGGAGAGGAGCAATGCGGCGTACGACATGAAGAGTTTGGGGAGGCACATCGAGGCGGTGAGTTGTCAGTTCTTTGTGGTGGTTATCGGCCGGAGGCCGTTTCTGGTTGATGGATGTGGTTGTGATTGTGGTTGAACGGGTGGTTGCGAATTGTGGTTGTGGTTGTGGTTGGGTTTCCGGAGCAGAAGATGTTCGCTGGGTGCTTACACCCGGATCTCGTGTGGCTTATCGTCGACAGGCCGGATCTAGGGGTGGGTCATTTATCGGGCTTCCGCGCGCGTCTTGCTGGCCTCTTCGCTGCTTCGACGTGTTGGGTGGTAGAGGCTGCGGACAGATTTCTGCAGAACATCACGCCTTCTCGGAGTTCCGAACCCCCATCTCATCTCATTATCCTCATTCTCGTCTTTGCTCTGCGAACCACATGCGAACTTTATTGACGTCTTCCCTTGTCTTTTTCCTTTTTCCTCTGGCAGGCGTCCGACGGGAACGCGCAGCTGACGATGCGCGAGGAGATGGAGACGAACCTCATCCGGTCCCTCATCCAGTCCTACTTCGCCATCGTCCGGCAGACGATCCAGGACCTCGTCCCCAAGGCCATCATGCACCTCCTCGTGAACAACACCTCGCAGCAGGTCCAGAACCGCCTCGTCGCGGCGCTGTACAAGCCGGAGCTCTTCGGGGAGCTCCTCAACGAAGACGAGGCGCTCGTCGCGGAGCGGACTCGCGTCAAGGCGCTGCTGGATGCGTACCGGGAGGCGTTCAAAACGCTTTCTGAGGTCACGTTGAAGTCGTCATGAGGAAGCGGTTGCAACCCAAATGGATTGGAGGAGGCCGAGGTTGAGATTGGCAGTCGTCGGTTGGGATTCACCAGCCGAAAACGAAATCACGATTCACCGCTCATACTCGCCCACCTGCATATAATATACGCGGGTGCCGATGAACACGCATACATGCACATATTGCTACACGCTCTCGTTACAGTTAGAACTTGCTCTGTCGTATCACACTCTCCCTCTCTTTTGGTTCTCATGTCCGAGCATGCACATCGTATTCGTACCGTACCTTACATTCATGTTTCCTTACTATATACCGATCATCTCACTTCACCTGATCGCCACCATCCCAAGTAGTTGTGGACTCCGCCAGCAACACACTAAATTCTCATGCAGGAACCCTGGACCGTAAGTCGATCGCGGCTGAGTGCAAAACCCGAATGATCGCTATCAAAACATGAGTTCATTAGGATTCATGTACATAAACAGCGACAGGAGCCAGCCCCGACGAGCGTGTATGCATGAGGGCGGCGTATCATTAACGTTGTACAGGAACGGACAGCGTGAGGGGAATGGCGTACATCATTACACAACAAGCGTTAGCGAGAACATCAGAAAGTATGTACGTACAAAACGGCATCTATGGTGTATGCGAGACATGACGGCGGCGCCGGCTGAAATGCAACTGCAGATCAGCTCAGGGCGCAGAGGATGGGAACGGGGCGGGATGAGGACGACGGACTGTACATCGGAGAACGTGACGAGGGCACCCAGACATTCGACCAGCAAGACGACAGCGTAGCACACCAGAGACACAGAGAGCCAGTCTAAGTACCGCGCGGTACCAGGGACAAGGAGGAGAGCGGAGGTGCAGCTCGGGCACCTCACGCGCTCGGGGACGCTTCCACATTCGCGTCAGCCGACTGCGACTCGGGTTCCCATGCGCCAGGGGCCTGGGGCTCGGTGCCAGTAACAGCAACGGGCACTTGCGGCTGCTGCTCGGCCTTGACCGTGACCCACTTGTCGGACGGCGGCTTGGTCGCCTTCTCGGCCTCCTCCTCGGACGTGACGCTCTCTTCGGTGTCGGCATCTGCGCCGCTCGTGTTCTCGGACTCCGATGGGGACGTTGAAGCGTCCGAGGTCTGCGTGCTATTGCTGCTGTCCGCCGGCGCGGCGAGCTTGACTTCGCGACGCTTCGACTTGACGCGCGGCTCCTTTTTTTGCTGTTGCTGCTGGAGCAAGAGCTCCTTCTCGAGCTTCTGTGCAATGTGGATGAGGCGTGAGCACGGTCGTACGGCAAATTTAATATGGCGCGACTTCGTGACGATCATCCCATACCTCTTTCGCCGCCTTTTCTTCCTTCTGTGCGCCACCCGTAGAGTCAGCAAGGCTATCATTGGGGAAAAGCGTCCGACGAATCACAGTACCTCTTTCGCTTCGACTTCTTCCTTCTATAAAATCGTGTCAGCGCCAGCCTACTCGGACTATCCGGTCCCAAACGCGCGAAAATGGGGGCGGTCACCCAAAAGCTACCGCTGCCAATGCACACCGTGCAACGTAAAGGAAACCCGCCAGTGAGACGAGACGCACCTCCTTCCGTGCCTTCTCTTCCGCTTCCTTCTTCTCCTTGGCTTCGCGCTGTCGTCGCAAGGGAAAAGGGAAAACCCGTACGTGTCAGCGGGCCATTGTGCGCCCGAGCGACAAAATGGGACCACGCACCTCCTCCTTCTCTTTCTTGAGCTTCTCGCGCATCTCGCGCTCGGAAACGACCCTGCATAGCACGTGGAGATTAGCTCTACTTTAGCGTGCAACTGCCGGCGATTAAACGGAGGAAACCAAGACGTCGACACGCACCATGCCGCGACCTCCTCCACGCACTCGCGTGGGCGGGTCTTGTTCCGGAGGAGGTACCCTTGAAGTGCAGCAACCTATAGGCACGTCGCAGAGGATGCAAGCGAGCCACAAACACAAGCATAGAAAGGAAGAGTGATACTTGGAATCAGTGAACGCCGAACATGCAACGCGAAAGTACGACACGCACGCTCAACTCATTCTCGGGGATCGCGTCTGCGAAGCGCCTGGCAAGATCCGAAATCTCCGCCTCGGAGAGGAGCGGGATCGCGTGTGTCCTAGTCGCGCGCTCCCGTTTCGACTCCGCCATGTTGTTCGTATTCGCCCCGCTCGCGTCCGCCTTCTCTTTGCTTTTCCCCTTCTCCTTGTCCCCGGCTTTCTCCTTGTCCGCAGCGTCGGCGGACGCAGGAGCGGGTGCGTGCTTGGCGGGGAAGAAGCACTTGAAGATGCCCTCCGCCTGCCACTTGGTCGCGTGCTTGAAGTTCACCCAGACGTCCATCCGCCCGGGGCGGCTCAGCGCGGGGTCGAGGCGCTCGATGTGGTTCGTCGTCGCGAACAGCAGCCTGCAAGCCAAGTCAACTTGTCAGCACCCGTCGTGTCATGCAATGCACACGTGGCGATGAGGCGGCACAACGGAGGGGCGGAGCGTTGGACTAAGACCGACTTACCGGCCCTCGGCGGCGGCGACGCCGTCGAGGCTGTTCAGGAGGCCGCTCAGGGAGAGCGTAGAGCCATCGCTGTTCTCCTCGCGGTCCTTGCTCTTGGACGAAGACGACCCACTTGAGGACGAGGTGGTCGGGACGCCCGTCGACGACTCGTCCCGGGAGATGCCGCGCGTGAACGCCGCGTCGAGGTCTTCGAGTAGGAGGATGCACCTATTGGGGCAGGAGCAGGTCAGCAGTCACGTATTTTTCCCCACGCGCCCGCCTCCGAGCGTCCTGAAACGCCCCAAGGCAGTGACCGTGTCCCGAAACGGCGACCTGGCCACAGCGCCAACGGATGTGAAGCAGAGGCATCAATCTGAGATGCTCACCTTGAGGGCACGTTCCCCATGAGCGTCGTGAGCGTGTTATCGCTCATTCTGCATTACGAGACGCACGACGCGGAAGCACGCCTCGTCAGCGCCACGACTCAGCTATTCCGGGCATTGTGCGCATCATGCTCACCCCTTCGACGACAGGCTGACGACATAGATGTCAAGCCCAAGCTCGCCCGCCAAACTGTGGATGAGCGACGTCTTCCCACTACATGCCCAAGGCAATAGAGCGCATGAGAATGTGAACAAGAACCACCCGGAGCAAGACGACATGCGCACCTCCCGGGAACCCCGTGCAACAGATAGCCGCGTCGGAATGGAATGCCTGTCGCAATCGGATGTCAGCAGGATGCGGACGTCGCACAATCGCCAGTCGCTAGCCAGGGTCGTCTCACCTCGCTCGGCATACCTGGGAGCGAGCGAAGACAGCGGTCAGCAAGCGGTGACATCACGGGATGCGGACGGCGCAGCTCACCAGTCTTCCGAGGCAAGGAAGTCCTTGCAGTCCGCAAGGATCATGTCCTTCACGCCCGGCTCGAGCACGATCGAGCTCATAGGCCGCTTCTGGCGCGCGCCGTTCCATCGCCAGCAGCCGTACGTCCTACAGGGGCGCAGCGTATGCGTAAGGCGGAGGGGGGGAGATCAGCTCGGGTCGGGGCGGGACGGGTGCAGGGTAGGGTGCGCGCATCATACGTACGTGTCTGCCATGAAGATGTGCACGCGGTGCTCCGCGTCCTTCTCGTACTCACGCTTGGCCTCGAGCACGAGCCGTTTGAGGATGTCGTTGTTCCGCGCGACGACGCTGTGTGTGACGGGGCGTGTATTAGGGTGCCGTGATGGGCCGCATCGAATCGAAGCGCCACGGAGGGCAGGCGCGAGCGAAACGACATGACATATAGCGAGATGAGGAGGCATACCTTATTTTGAGCTCAGCACACGAGCCGTAGTCCTGGAAGCGCTTCGTGCGGGTTATCTAGTTTAATTGACCGCTCATCAGAAGGGCCCGCCCCACCACGCCGCTGCATGCATCACGCCGCAGCGAAGCCCGGGAGAAAGTTAGAAAGCTTACGCGAAGCCAATGTCCCCGATAGTAAATGGTATGTGTCGTATCTGTTCACCCGCAAGGGCGGCGCAGAGAAGAATCAGCCGTATGATGTCAGATAACCGCAGACAAGAAGATGATCGAGAGCACGGAACTCACCCATGCTCGGCACAATCGCAACTGGTCACCAGAGAACGTACGAGAACGTGCGGAAGCGATATTTGCGTTACCGAAGTCGACGGAGAACAATATTGGCCATCCATCAGCGTCGCGTTCCTTGGTCCTCGGCGGCGGCCGCGTCTGGTTCGGCTACATTATATGGGCGCTCACCTTTGCGTCTCCGGCCGCCCCCTTGCGCGAACTCCGACGCATCTTCGTCCTCCTCCGCCTCGTCGTCAATGTCGCCAGTTGTCTTCTGCGTGAGCCCGTGCCGGCTCACGGAGCGCGTGGTGATGTCGAATTCTCGGCTCCGGCCCCATGCAGGTTGCTAAATCGGTGTACCCGTCTCAGTCTGAATTGACTCTAAGCGGATCGGGCGGTGTACTACGCGCCTTCGAGAGCCAATGCATCAACCTACCAAATGCGTAGTTGGTCAGTCAAACAGTTGCTGACAGACGCGCGACGTGGTGTTCTGATGATGACGACAACGGAGGACGTGGATGAATCATGGAAGGAGGGAGAGGAATGGGTGCTTTTGACATGTGGGAAGGGCTGCGGCGCGACGAATGGAGTCGGGGAGGTCGGACGTACCAGTCATATGGGTAGTCTTCCTGACTGAAATGCGCGGTTAGGAAGAAGGCTGTCGACAACGACGAATGACGCAGTCAGGTGCGCGGCTGGTGACGCCGACAGGTTCCCGAGGAGGCAACTCACAGTCTATGAAGCCATTCCACGCCGAGACGGACGCTCTCCGTGCAGTCTCTACAGTCCCGCCAATGACCACAAGTTTCTATGTGCGACGGGCAAGATAATTCAGCACATTGAACGAAAAGTCAGGGAAGAGAAAGCGAGAAACCGACCAGTGTATCTTGAATGGGATTACTATTCCCGGTGAGCGGGGAAAGCAAACTCTTGATAGCTTGCATTATGGAGGAGGGAGAAGGGGACAGGCGGAGGCGGGCGGGGAAGAGAGGAGGGGTTTATAACCTGTCAGAGATGCCGCGTGTGCGTCTGTCGGGTCGGACTTGGATGCGCGAGAGAAATGGCGTTACCGCAAGCGCCAAGGGCATGGATTGTTTGACAAGATCGAATATCGGTCAGTACGCGGTTGGAGACATCAGCGGGAGTTGGGAAGGAGAACTGTCGTCCCCGAACCCCGCCACGCTAACGCTGGGCGACATCTGGAGATGAGGCTTGCCCGTGCGAATGGGTGGAAAGTGAATTAACTGGAGGGGTTCTTGGAATTGCCCGACTGTGGCGTGGCGGAGTTGGCAATCATGGGTTCCAAAACCGCATCCTGCCATACCGATCTCACGCTTCTCGACCATGCACCATCTGGGACTGTCTCTTACCCCAAGACGCCGCGTCCGCATAACGTACACATTTGTCGTCTCGCCGCCCCCAACAGCACCACCGCCCTTCCTCTGTCTCACTTTCACCGACAGAGCACGCAGATCGCACCAACGCCCTCGATCGCATCCGAGTGCCTCTGTATGTGGCTGGCGCTGCGGCAGCGGGAGTTCAATGTCAGAAGATTCACGTCCCTGTCCCCAGGCCCGCCTCATGCCACGGCTATAATAGCAGTGGTCTTTCGTCGACCGTTCCACCGCCTCCGGAGCTCGCCTCGAGCTTCGACTCCTGACTCCGTTAACACTGGCCCAACCAATCGCACATCTGCATCGTCATGACCGACAACTCGTCGCCGTCGCCTGTGGCCACATCCAAGAAGTTTGGAACCCCTACGTAACCCCGCATGGGCGCCGAATCCCTCCCTTGCATCCCCAACGAGTATCAGGTCGGCAGGCAGGGACCATCGCCAGTAGTCGCTTGTCAGGACGAACGGTAGAGGCGCGGTACCTCGGTCCGCGCCACAGGCTGATGGTGTGGTGGCGGGACTCGCTACACATCCTCGCGTTCGCAAAACACACTCACGACGCCATTTTCGATCTCCACGCTCGAGCGCCGTGAGCCGTGGCGGTCGGCTGGGGAAACGTGGTCTGATCCAATCACAATATTCGCCTGAACACCACCTCCCTGGCTGCGACGTGCATGTGGCCGGGCAGCTGAGAGGGCTCAGGGAGAATGAGTCATTACTCACAGAGCTTCCTTCAGCTTCATGGTTCGCTCTTGAACGCGCGCACTACTCAGCAGCAGCAGCAGCAGCAGCAACGGCAGCACCAATAGAGTCGGGTTGGTCAGACCCGCCCCGCACTGACGAGCAAGGGAACACGAACTGCAGCAGCATCTCTGGATTCTTGCGCAGGCTCCACGGCGCGAAATCAAACAGGGACATGGGCCGGCTTTTCCTCGAAGCGCGTTCGTCTTCGCGACCCCTTGCCGAAGCGTGAGCTTGAATGTTGAGCTAATCGTATAGCGCGCGAGCTCGCCGTCCGCGTCATCATGCGGAGTGTGAGGATGCGAGACGACCGATCGATGTCGTACGTCGCATGTACGTCGTCACCCGAAGGCCGGGCCCATTCCCATTCTATGTACGTCCTCCGGGAATCAAATCTGGACCTGGATCCAAGCGAGCTCCTGGAATCCGCGGGGCGTGAGAGGAGGATGCGACCCGTCTGGAAATAGGCCTGCCCACCGCGACGTAAAGCAAGCGAGTTCGGAGTCAAACCCTCGCATAACGCATGATGGCGAGCACGTCTTCCCAACGCACTCGTCCTCTCTGCCTCGGGGCCACCCGCGTGTGCCGCACGGTTGCAAGTGTTGGCACGCCCGATTCATGAACCTTGAAGCTCGAACGTTGGCGACGCTGAACTCCGAGGGCGAAGGCACGTCCGATCCGGCGTACGTAAACACGCGAGGGGCCCCCTGCTCCACCCCCACCCCGCGCCGTCCTTCATGTCATAGTTACGGCCTCTCAAACTCCCCAGCACGGCTCGGACGCTGCCCCATTCGTCCGCGCGCGTGATTCCGATTCGCGTGCGCGTGGCCTGGCGGAGCTCTTGCCTCTGCAAGTATGTAAGCGTGTACTTGCGTGCTGGGTCCCCCCTGCCTGTCGTGGTGCGCGGATGGGGCGTAGGGTTTTGGCCGGGTTGTGTCATGGGAACGTGCGCGCGGCCACCCAGGAGACACGCTTGGCGGGCCCTGCAGCAGCTGCCCGAGGACGTGGCCGACCGAACGTACAGTACTGCGGTTGCGCGCAACGCACACGCAAGGAGCCGCCCGCGTCGTCTTCTCTGGAGCTTCAAGAACCAGAAACCGGACGCAGTGATGGCAGCAAGCCCGGGGAGCCAGGTCACGACGGCGTCAGAGGCAAGAGCCCGGTGGTATGCTGGAGAAAAGAATGTCCATCCGAAGTTCGACACTCGACCGCCGCCTGCAGCTGGAATCGTCTTCCGAACGCGACACCCAAACAAGGTAGGACGCCAGTTTCGAAGATTAAAGCTTGGGGCCGCCACCCTGCCCGGCAGTTCAATACGCCGCCTGCCGCGTGCCCTATGGTGACGCGGTCTGTCGACGGCCCGTCCATGGGTTCATGCTGTATATGGAAATAAAATGAGAGATCAAGTACGCCCATGAACGCTGAGCTGACACACCCACACGCCCATGTTCGCCCGTCGGAAGTGAACCTAGAGGCCTGCAATTCGATATCAAGGAGCCCCCCGGGTGTGCTCTCATCCATGAGCAATGCCCCTATGCACTGGGTTCGGAGAAGAGGCCCGAGATGCTGGATACCAGGGGGCAGCACATGCACGACGGTGCGGCAGCGAAGCCTTCCACGAATGGCGACTTGTGAAGCCCCGCACAACGGTACTCGTCCCGAGACCGCCGCCTACGCCCGCTGTGTGTTTCGATCACTCTCCGTCTTCGGGGTCAATTGCGACGAGGCGCTCAAGGGGTGCAGACTCAGAACTCCGAAGCCCAGATGGAAACCGGGCAGGTCGATTGGGGCAGAGGGACTACGCAGAACAGACAAGAAAATTGACGAAGCGAGACCGATCTTAGGTAGCAACTAGGATCAGGCGGAAAGAGATCCAGATCGCAACAAGGAAAGGAAGGGTCGAAGCAATGGATTTCGAGGGAAGACCCGCAACGCATGAGAGAAGTAGAATTCGCCGAGACATCCAGATTGGTTCGAGTGCGGGTGGAGTGCGGATGTGTCTTGACATATCGCTACAATCTGGTAGCAAGCCCGTATTAGCCTCGATCCATGACGAGAAAGGTCGGCAAAGATAGAACCTGTGAGACAATTATATCGCAACCTGTGCGATGGTAGAGATACGAGAACCACGAGGTACACCATACCAAACCACAACCAGCAGATCGAAAAATCACCCCTGTCTAAAAGAGACCCGTGGGCGTCCTAGGAACGGAGATGGGATTATCCCGATAATCAGTGCACAACCAGCAGGCTCACATATCTAATAAAGCATGTTATAACCACATACATTCCAAGATGGAAACGGGTGGTGAGATGTCACTGGAGAAAATAATGTATCTGCTTCCCGGTGGCGCTGTATCAGATGGCAATCGCTGCGGCACGGAGGACACATACCGCGCGGTTCTGGATGTATTGCGCGCAAACTAGTCCGAGCGATGTTTGTGTGAATTGGAAACGTATCCGAGAACGTCATTTCCGTCTGTTCAAATCCGAAACTATGCGTAGATAGCAACAGGCCATGTGATACCCAGGTCATTGACGGGAATGCCTCATCGGAGAAGAGTGTCATCACGCACCATGTATTGAAAGCGGGCTTCCATACCAGCGGACGGGGGCTGAAGGCAAATGACGTATCGTGCGCTTCAGCTTGGGCTTCGTACGTAACTGCACGATCGGTCGGGCGCAGGATGGCTCTTCATAGCGCAGGATCTAAGACGGCTGAGGCAAGAACATGTCCATTAGGAGCAAGGTACAATTACGAACTACGTGGGGAAACTGTTCGTCAGGGTACACGTCAATAGACTGTCCAAAGACGCACCTTAACCAAACCGAAAGCAAATCTGGGGGCTAGTCTTCCCGAAGAAGACTGCCCATCTCCACACTATCCTCTGCGTCATGTGTTGAAGCGACCACAAGACCCTCGTTCATTTCTCGCTTCACACATAGCTGTTCTGCGAAGACGACCGTACCTGCGGCACTGACACACATGACCGACCAGAAGAAAAGAGATGTTGGAATGGCGGCGGCGTAGTACGTGGTGAGAACGAGGTGGTTGAATATGAGAGTGAGGGCGAAGTCGAGGATGAGCCTTGGTCGCCGCACGAGCGCATATAGGTAGTACACGCTGCCAAACCAGCGCGAAAATGCATAAGAGGGTGTGTAGGAGTGGACGAGAAGGAACGTACTCTGCGGCCGAGGCTGCCATCCAGCAGACTGCGATGATCCAAGATCGTACGGGATCCACGCCACTGAGAGCTCCCTGGTGGATCGACCCCATCCCGACCTGCTTCCCGCTGCTCCATATTGAGTTGAACGACTTCCAAGGGCCTTCGCCTGGTAGTGCGCGCGTTGTCGGTCGACCGGCCATCTCTCGCCAATCCATGATCATCCCTGCAATCAGAGCAGTCAGGCTACACAAAACTCAAGGTAGACATACGGCATACCGACATTAGCCGCACCACCTTCATACTCCAGCGATCTTGATTCGGCAAACATGACGAGCATTGGGGGTATGAGGAAGGAAAGAGTGAGGTAGTGCAGCGTCTGGAGGGCGATAATCTGGAGGCTGAGATCAGTGTCGGGCAGCGTGCGATGAGGATGAGGACTCGCTTGGGAGATGAGGAGGACGGGGTCCCATCCTGTCGACTTGGCCATCGTCGTGGTCGTTGTCCAAAGCGCAAGGCTCGGCATCTCCCACTGGGCGCTATCTGATTTCGGCAACGGCTGACGGCGATTCCTATGTTGACGCTCAATCGACTGTCATCCGCATCGGGATATGGTCAGCTACGGAGACTAGAACAGCCTGCACCATGCCATTCCGAGTCCCTGCCCCAACGAATCCTTGTTCTCTTCTTTACGGACCAGTGCATATATTGTGTCAGTGGACTGACATATGCCTATCTCCAGGATATACAAATGCCTACAGCATGTTGCTGTAATCCTTCGGTACCAGTATCATTATCCGATGTCGTCCAACTAGGAGTCGATAGCAAAATACGATACAGTAAGCACACCTCCCACCTCCAGTTGGGCGCGGCTAAACACTTTCCGGTATACTATCACCTTGTCAATTACTGACACAAGAGTGTGTCAACACGTCTCCTCTCGATGGGAGGACATATACTGCGACGGGGAGGGAAAACGCTCAACAACAATCGGAGTGGGGTCTATCAAACTCGGGCAGACTCATTTCCCTCTTCGCATCATCGCGACTCCATACGATGCCCGGCTTGTAGGCTTGTATGAACGCAGCCCTGTAAGCATGTTCGCTACCCTTTCTATGCGCCTCTCCCACGAACTCAGCGGTACTTATGCCTGCTCCGACTTCGAGGCGCCGTCGTCCCGCTGTCCCCCAATGGACGACCTTCAGCCTCTCGCATTCACGTGTATTATAGGCATCCTCGCCGCCTATACCGTACGATGGTATACCAATCCCGTAAGTGCGCGATGCCCTTGCCACAACTCTTCGAGGTCGCTGAGTACCATGGCGGAGCATAGCTTCGTGCGATCCCCACTCTCGGCGGCTCCTCGCTTCCCGGTTTTTCTTACATTTCCGCTCTACGCAACATGGGCGATATCAGGGCGGTGCTAGAGGAAGGATACAGGGAGATACGCCCCGGTCCGGCCAGTTTGTTTCTCAGTTGGACTCATGGGATCCCCCTCTGCCACAGTATCCAGAATCGGCGTTCAAGACTTCTATGTTGGACCAGTGGCTCGTCGTCGTCTCAGGACGCGGTATGGTCGAGGATCTCAGGAAACGCCGGGAGGAGGAACTGTCTGCTCCGCTCGGAGTAGGAGAGGTGCGTGCATGGCATGGTGAATCATCAGGGGGGGGGAGGTTACTAAGACAGGCACAACGACTTCGTAGATATTCCAATCCCAGCATTTTATCCACTTTGGCAAAGATGACGATCTCGGGAAACTGGTAAGGGAGAAGCTCACGAAAATCCTTCCGACGGTCCTCCCGGACATCGTCGATGAGGTTGTTCTCACAGTCAGAGATCATATTACGGTTGAAAAGAATGGTAGGGCGCTGCTGGGTTGTGTGCTGTTTGGTCTTGCCTGACAAGCTCATACGATTGCATTGCAGAGTGAACTAGCATAGAGACCATGCCGGTATTGCAGGAGATCGTCACTCGTGTCAGCAGCCGAGCCTTCGTTGGCCTCCCCTTGTGTGAGCAAATCCCCGTACCGCCGAAAATATCCACGCTCGGGGCTAACATTGATGTCACATTGTCTAGACCGCAACGAGGAGTATCTCGCTCTGGCAGTTAGTTATACAGTGCATGTGGCGAATGGTGGGCTTGCGCTTCACCTTCTTCCTGGTTTTATAAGAGCGTCAGTTTGAATTTATGTGTGTGCCGTCGCAATTCGTTGCTAACAAGTCGACAGTACCGTGGTATCACTTTTCAGCGGAGCAGAGCATGACGTCAACCTTTCTGTACAACATCTGCGGCCCCTCATCGAGGACCATTTGAAGGCGTCCGAGGAACTCAGTCAAGGATGGAATGACAAGCCGGTGAGCGAGTTCGGACTGTCAGTGCCACAGCTACTGAACGACAGTCCACAGAACAATTTGCTACAGATTATTCTGGAGGGGGCGATAGCGAAGGGAGAAAGTTTGTTTTCCGTCGCTCAACGACTGCTGGTACTCAATTTGGCCGCTGTCCATAATTCGTCGAACGTAAGCGCACCCATGTTTACACTGCTGGTAGTACATTAAGTGCGCCCTCGCGTGTCGACTTCTCCAGGCCATCAGCCAAGTACTCTACTCTCTCGCCGAAGACCCTGAACTCGTTCGAGCGCTCCGGGAAGAGATACAAGCGGGTCGTCTCGTCTGACGGCTGGACGAACGCCGCGTTGGGGAAGATGTGGAAGCTCGACAGCGTTCTCCCGGAAACCCTCCGCTACCACGGCGTCTCCCCTAGTACGAGCCTGAACTTATTTCGTCCTTGCTCCCACGCGCATGGCTGATTCGACTGCTGCTCGACGTGTGGTAGTATCCATAACGCGCAAGGCCGTCCAGGACGTCACGCTCAGAGATGGGACGCGCATCCCCAAGGGGACCCTGGTCGTCACAAACGCACATGGGCAACATTTCGACGGCGCCTTCGTGGAGAACGCAGACAAGTTCGACCCTTTCCGCTACGCACGCATGCGGGATGCGAAGGGCCAGGTCCTAAGGCACCAGTCCACGAACACATCCGTCGAGTACATCCCGTTTGGCCATGGTCACAATGCTTGGTGCGTACCTATCTAGTTCACGAGCGGAAGCCTGCGATAGTCGATGATGACGAATCTCGGTTTCAGCCCCGGAAGGTATTTCGCTGCCAAGGAGCTGAAAACCATCCTGGGCCACATCATCCTCAACTACGACTGAAGCTTCCTGGAAATGGTTCGCGTCCGCCGGACGTCTGCTTTGTTACGGCCATACTTCCCGCTCCGCACGGCCGTGTGCTGTTCAAGAGGCGGGAGCCATTGGCATGAGAGACCAGCGAGTCCCGATGAAGCGCTGTGCGAACATGGAGACTCTCATTCCCGGTACATGGTCTTTTCGATGATTGTATATTACCTTTTAAACCGACAAGGATATCAGGAATATTCATTTTTGAAAGTGTCTAGTCTTCTGGGCCGTTTCATAACCCATCCTCTATGCATATTTGAGGAGCGAATGGAAAGCATTGGCAAAAGGTTACGAAGGACGAAGCGGGAACTTGAACCCGGTATGTGCCAGCAGTACTATATTGGCACGCCCCGTGCCGCTGTGTCCCGGACTCGATCACCGTCCTCTCAGCTAAACTATCTTCCCGACGTTAAAATTCCGTTTATGAACGCTCAGTTCGTTACCATCCTCCGCACAGAATCGTATCCGCTACGCCCGTTCTCAGTAACAACCAGGTCTACTCCATGATAATGAATGAGATCTGCTTCACAATCCCGTTCACGAAGTCCTGGAGCACGTCCTTGTCCCACACGTCCGGTGCCTGCAAGTCCCATAGGCCGCAACGCATTAGCACCCCAACAACATCCACATTCAATATCAGGGCCGCTCACGTGGAGTAAGAGCGACAGCCGCCCCTGGATCGACCAAGCGTGCACCATCCTACCGCACCAACACGCAAACACTCCCCGGTCAGCACACCCCTGAATGGCGAGCAAGGGACGGAACAGATACGCGCGGCGTGAACCACCCAGGCCCCATCCGGGACGCAAGGTGCATCTCCTCGACCCTCACCACACCGGCCACGCCCGGCCTGCAGCCGCTACCAGCAGCGGCAGCAGGGTCCCTCGGCCACACCGGCTCGACGTAGTCCTCCACGCGCCCGATGTTCGTCACGCCCGGCGCGTACGTGCCGCTGGCCGCATCCGGCGCTCTCTGTGAGTGCGAGGCAGCCTTGGTCCGGGTCGCGCTGGGCACGATCCGCGGTGCGAGCTCCGAGTGGAGGTGCGGGAGGCACGGGTTCGCGAGCCACCAGGCATAGTGTGCCTGCACGTGGCGCATCGCGGCGAGGAGGCGCGCCCTGCCTGAAAGGGGCGCGAGGGGCGCGTAAGTGATGCGGTAGGGCGTGAACGCGAGGCAGGAGACGAGGTGTCTGCGGGGGTCGAAGCCGGGCGAGTTGAGGCGGTCCGTGATCGCGATGCTGTCGGGGTGAACGTGGATGGGTAAGCATACTAGTAGCGCCAGGAGACGGCTTGGAGGGAGAGGGGGGGAGGGGATAGAAGTTCAGGACTTGGGGGGGAGGTACGTACGGGGTTCCACCTTTCATGTGGGCCACGTCGACTTTGTCGGGTGGGATGGGGTTCTGCTCGAACACGGCGACGATGGCGGCGGCGTCGATCAGCTCGGAGAAGGTGAATCCGAGAGTCTTCAGGGCGCGCCCGATCTTCGTGGATTCCTCCGCCGTGAACTTGACGAGGACTCTGTGCACCCTAACGGAGTCCCTCGTGCGGGAGATGTCGCAGTGCAGGCCGTGAGAAGGCTGCAAATGAAAATGTTTGTGAGCATATCTGTATGTGCACCACTTGACAGTTGTTGAGAACGGACAGTTTGATCTGCGGAGACAGCGAAGAACCTCTCCACGAGCGCCATGCCGTTTGTACTCCAATCTTTCCGAGGTCCACCCGTTGCGGTGATCGTGCCAGGAGGGAGATTCTTGTACTCCGTGCCCCAAGCGAGGCCGGAGATGCCGGGCTTGTCCAGCGTCGTCATCCATTCCAACAGCAGAGATAGTGCCTTCAGGCCTGGCCTCGCATCGATGATCGAGTGCGACGCATGCAAAGAGAGGAAGTACGTGTTAAGCGTGCTGTCAGGGCGCGTGAGGTAGACCCGAAGGTACTGCTCGGAGTTGTCCGCGAGGATGTACGGGATCTTGTGCTCCTCGACGGTGAATTGCAGGAACGACGCGGAGTCTTGAATCGGTTTGGGAAGGTAGTAGACCGTGTTATCCGCCCAGGCGCGTGCGGCGTCGACGTTCAGGAGAGGCGTATATAGCCAAGAGCCGAACTCGGTGTGGTGGATACCTTGTTTGACCGTGGCGGCGACAAGCGGGCATTCAAATCTACATGGATACTGCATCAGTCACGCAAGGATTATTGATAATAGATAAGGGGGGGGGGGGTCACTAGCTAGACTGTGCCGTTCTCAATATACAAAACATGCAAACGCTTCATGCTCACCTCAGTCTTACCACAGCTTCCTTCAGTCGAGCCTCGAGATCTCGTTCATGAATAGTTGTCGTAAACTGGATACCGATGGCCATCTGGCTCATGCTGGTATATACGGAGGAAAGGCTATCAGTATTTGGGCCATATCCAAACGCGACATGGACAATGCGCACCCATTTTGGAGACGCGTTTGCTGGTCGAACCACAATTCCATCCCAATGAGAGGCCTAATGGAGTCGGATAGGTGAGTCCTAGGCGGGGTTCTACCATCACATGACGCAGTGGAAACATACCGAGTGAATACGTTTAGCGCATCGGGACGCCGCTCCCAACCAGGTTCTGGTTCAGACATATCACTGAGGGTGCTTGAGTTTGGCAGCGTGGACTGGGGAGAGACAAAGAAACGCAGAGTCCCGGGTTGGCGGCATTGCACCTTCAAATAAGCGGCCTCGAGACGGCATTTTCCCGGAAGAAGTATACTGCCTAGCAGAGGTAATTTGCGGTGGCATTTTGAACTACAAGAATGGGAGAGGGAGACCAGTCAGTAATCGGTAAACCATAGGGAACCCTGCTCACCGCTCGTTGAAGAGTACGTACAAGAGGCACATGGACCCGCGCTGCCATAGAACGTGCATTCCGTCTGTCATTATTTCGGCCCCGTGCGGGTGCGCGACGGTAGGACAGTATTAGCTAGCTTATAGTGGTCTTTTCGAAATGCGAATGACTGCGTTCAGTACAGACTCCAAAGTACATACTGCGCATGGGCCTTGGCGCAGAAGGTCGTTCCTTACTCCGACTCGGAGTATTGGTATAGGCAACTCGCCAGAAACTACGAAAAAACGGCACCTGCAGGACTACAGTCATTTAGAGTTTGTATGCTTCGGACCCTCTGCGCTACCGCTCCAATGCCGAATGTCGACCTTTGTCGCTGGCGCGCCACCAAGCGCAGGGAACGTGTTTCGGACCTCCCGTCCAGTAATACGCATAGAGCCGAACTCCACACCCTGTCTCTGCGATACTTCCATCGCCGCACGGTGAGCTTCGAGCTGTGTAAATAGGGAGGGGGGGGGGCGGCTCAGGCTGGAGAGAGGCAGCGACATTAATCCCCGGACGCCGGGCAGCCGTTGCAGGTGTGACCACCCGTGCTACCACTTCGCGTTCGGAAAAGCCTGCTGCATGATGGCCCATGCCGGTTGACAGCGGTGATCTGGAGGGGGAACAGGTTGCAGTGAACCCAAAGCGATCCGGACGCGCACTCAAAGCAGCAGGTGCATACGTATCTGCACGACCAGTCGATGGCGCCATGAGGGCTCTTCGCAACCTAGCACGTCCGAGACGTAATGACCATTAGAAGTACGGTATAATATGGACTGTGTGTGGTAACTATTCGTCAGTGTACACGTCGTCAGGGCGTCCGAAGCCGCACCTTAAGTACACCGAAAGCCAACCCGCACCCTAGTCTTCCCGAAGAACACTCCCCATCTCCACATTGTCCTCCGCATCATGTGTTAGAACAACCACGAGGCCCCCATTCATCTCCTCTGCTTCATACATAGCCGTTCTGCGAAGATGACCGTACCCGCGGTGCTGACGCGCACGACCGACCAGAGGAAAAGGGACGTCGGGATGGCAGCAGCCGTAGCACGTAGTGAGAACAAGGTGATTGGATATGAAGGTAAGAGCAAAGTCGAGCCTATGTGGTTCAACCATCCGTGGTATACCCAGAGAAATAGAGCCCCAGTCAGTCTCAGGGAAGGTTTCGGAGGAAACAAGAGTGGGAGTGGGCAAGGAGCACAAGCCTTCCTCGAAGTGGCACAAATCGAAGAGCTGTGCTGCCCCACCGGCAAATTGCGGACCGTTGATATCTATTTGTCCCACCTTCCTCTTTCGCGACTCAACGCCCAAAAACTTTCAGGCACGGACCATGTAGCTGGTTCAGTTCAATCTGATCATTCTTCTCTCATCGCGTTACCGGCGCCATACAAGTCAACCCGCGCACTTGGACGCATATTCCTACACCTACACCAGGACTTTCTCATCTCGTTCTCGTGGCAAGTTCACGGCAAGGTGCGTGACGCGTTCTCCACCCGCCTTCCGTCCGTTCAGTCTACTCGACACGCTCATCACTACCATTAGAACCACTGAGCACAAAGGTGTCGGGCCACGATCCGAGAGGACGAGGAGATGAAGCATCGTAGCGGTGACATCCGACGTCATGAGCGCTAGCATGAAAGCAGAACGTAGCGGCCAATCGTTCATTGTTATCCTTCCGAAAGAGTAGAAAATGAAATGCGACGGCAACAAGGATGGGTCGCTACACCCCGTCGCTTGGTGTTCTCGGTTGGTATCCCAGCTGGTGCGAATGCTTGTAGATTCTGCGTCACCATGTACCCCATTGCATCGGCTAACGTGTCGTTAGATCAAGGAGATCAAGGCCCGATGAGAATTGGCAGTCGCCCGCCCGCACTGGATCGCCCAACGGGTCTCCGGGAAGAACTCGGGTTCATGCTACGAATGGCCTCTGGAACTTTTTCTGACGCGACGGCCCCTGACCTTGGTGGCCATGCCAGATCAAGCACTTACAGATACCACTCTGATTCCGATAAACACCCCCTGTCCTGACGATCTGTGCTACAATAATTCGGAGCACTACCACGAACTTAGGCCTTGCGCCGCGACTCGGGTTTCATGCTGTCCCCCATCGCCTGCATTATCGCCTGAGGGCCCGTGCCCGAGAACGCCACCTCGACGTTGCGCGCCGCAATCGCAGCGACTCTCCTGCCCTCGCTCATCCGTGCCTCCTCCCACTCCGCGATCTTCGCCTCCCGCTCCTCCGCGCTCTGCCCCGCCGCGATCGACTCGTCCAGCGCCAGCCCGAGTTCGAGCCCGTCCAGCATCGCCAAGTTCGCCCCGGCCCCAGCGAAGGGCGACATGAGGTGCGCCGCGTCTCCAAGGATCGTGACCCCGGGTACGTGGTCCCAGCGGTGGTCAAGGGGGAGGTGGTACAGCGGGCGCTGGTACATCGCGGCGGGGTCGCAGTGCTCGATCAGGTTGCGCATCCACGGCGCCCAGCCCTCGAACATCGCGAGCAGCGCCTTGCGGCCCTCCGCCGGGTCCTCGGGCAGCTTCCAGTCCTCGGGCCCGCGGAACCACACGTACGTGCGGATGCGCCCGCTGGTGTTCACCTGCGCCCCCAGCATGCGCTCGTTGTCGACCGCCCACATGCTGCCCGAGCCGACGTTCTCGCGCGTCTCCTTCAGCTCGGGCAGCTGCACGGTCTCTGGGGCGAGCGAGATCTCCGCGCCGTTGATGCCGTGGTAGATGGGCTGGGCTTTGGAGAGCAGGGGGCGCACGCGCGAGTACGCGCCGTCGGCCCCAACGAGGAGGTCACTAACGGTCGTGTGGCCGTTGGCGAACGTGAGCTCGTGCTCGCCGCCGCCGAGCGGGCGCACTGAGGTGAGGGCGTGGCCCCACTTGATGGCGTCGGCGGGAATGCCGTCGAGCATGATTTGGCGCAGAGCAGGGCGGTCGATCTCGGGGCGGAGGTCGCGGGGGTCGGTGTTCTGGCCGCCGTCGAAGGCGACGAGGAGCTTCTGGCTGTCGCAGAAGCGGTTGCTGTCGCCCTCGGGGCGGGAGTTGGCTTCCCACTCCTTCTGGAGGCCGTTCTCGCGGAGGGCGCGCTGCCCGCTCTCGTACCCGAGGTCGAGCGTGCCGCCGAGGTGTTTGCGGGTGTTGAAGTCGGCCTCGCGCTCGTAGAGGGTGGCGGGGATGCCGCGCTTGCGGAGGGTGATGAGGAGCGTGAGACCACCGGGACCACCACCGATGATCGCGATGCGGGGCTTGGAGACAGCTGCAGACATTCTGGAGAGGAGGCTCGACCTTAGGACCGACATGGAGATTTGTAGGAGTACGCACGCAAGGAGTTTATCTGGTTGGTTTGGCGGAATGAGTTGGGTGTTATTGAGCTGCCGTACAACAGCCCGCGGAAGGCCTTTTAACTCCTTCACCGACACACGAAAGCGACCGGCCCAAGGTGCCGTGCCGTTGACCAGCGCGTCGTCGGCGCGATTGACGGTGACAGAATCCTGTCGGCATGCCTTTTCGTTGCCACTACCGAGAATCGTGGTGTGAGGCCAGAGGAACGCGTACGCCTGGCATCTGTATGTAAGACGTAGGATCTCCAGGCTATCTGATAAGCAATTGATCTACTGTCCCGCGACTGTGCCCAGGCTTGAAGTTTGCATCCGGATCAAACGCCCGTCCGCGGCTCTGAAATTCCGCTTACCTTCCACTGGTGACGCCACCGCAACCGGGGAGGTTTCCAAAGCCACTAGCTCCCCCCTCCTTCATTTACCAATTTTGTCTAGCGTACAGGACCAGTGAACAACAGTCCCATAAAGATGCGCAAGGATGGGTTGAGGACGGACATCAATTTGGCATGAATTGGACAGAACTTGAGCAGGTTCGAATTTGACATTTTGTCGCGTGGCTGTGCAGGACGCGTGTGGCTGTGTGGCATGCATTGGACCGTCTAAAAGTAGACCTCAGGCTTGTCAAACCAAGCTCAAACCACCGTAACTGAAGCGCCGCCAGTACTGTATTCCTTCCGAGTGGAAGTCGACGTAGGTACGCACTGACTCCGATGGCACAACGAGCAAGTCACATCACAGCGGCCACAGTCGAGGTGTAGTCTGCAATGCAGAGATCTTCTTGGCATGACGGCGGGCGACACGCGGGGAATTACAGTGTTCTGAGCGGGGCAAAATGGGATTAATAATGGGAATGTAGAATGTCACGTTTTGTACAACATTTTGCCGAATATAGAACCCTTCGTTTCGGATCCTTCCAAATATTGGCGAAAACTTAAAGTTCTGGCTGCCGTTCAGACTCCGTGAGAACGTCATGCAGAATGTCACGTTCTACAGCATCCAAAATGTTTA
>BACB01003300.1:0-33432 GCA_000338015.2 Ganoderma multipileum BCRC 37180
TCCTCACCGCCAACCAGCTACAACATCCGTGGCGCTCTTGTTAGGAGAAACCTGCATTCGGAATTGAGCTTGCATTCGGAATGCCAGGTCGTCCGACGACCGCGGTGTGTACTAGGAAGCTCCAGCACATGTCCATTTACGCCTGAAGCCTGCCAGCTCACCCGCGAGGCTTAGCTCCGCAGAACACGGACGGCGCGGCACTGCGGCACACCACCTGAATGCCACACACGGAACTCCGAGGGAGAGCCTCTTCTGGACCGGGCACCCGTTCGCAACTCTCATTGCGTGACCTCCCCTTTTTGTGTCATTGCGTACATACTTATGTGGCGGCGCATGCACTGCAGCACGGAGGAACTACTGTATAGATCAAACCAGGTCGACGGGGGGTTCGGGCTGTGACAGGATGGATACGATGCGGCGGTGCGGCGGGCGGCCCTGCCGCCTGTGACATGCCCGCCGCAGGCGGCGAAAAATTGCCTAATTTGGCTGCATAACGCCCGAAAAGGGGAGTCCTCCGGCGTGTCACACAAAAAGCACGTACTACCGTGATTATCCCGTTCTCCCTCTCCCGGGGATAGCGCCCACGGGATAGCGCCCATCCGGCAATCTTGGCATACCCGATCGTGGTCCTCAAAGACCGAGATCGGTGGCTGTCTGCCCCACGGGCGTCTGACCAATGTTAACTCTCTCATTTTCTTCTCAAATCGTTGCTCGTTCGGCTATGGACCCAGAGATCGGCAAAAGAATGCGGACTGATACAGACGAGACGACTACAATACACATGCTTGACATGACTGCGCACTACAACTAGATACCAGAACTCGGGCGCCCGGGATTTGGCCTATGGCGGCGGCCCAGGCGCCCAGAAAGACAAGTCACTGCTCGATTCGAGAGATGGTGTAATATACAGGAGGGAGGTGGGTCGTGAAAAATGTTCAAAGTTGTGCAAGAGCTTGGTGGCAATGGCGAGCAAAGGTGAGCCCAGGGTCCCAAGGGGTGAGCGTGCTTACCTAGCGGCGGCAACTTCAAATATGAGTCAGGTTCCCCACACTGCTGCATAAGCCTGGCCGTACTGGACACCCCGCGAGCCCTTGAACTGCAGAGGGATCACGTTCTCACATGTGTGGTTGATGGGCTTCAAGACACATTTGCACTTCTTGTGCCGAGGGGCACCAGTGCGAGACTTTTCTGGACGTCTCCAGGGAAAGTGGGCGCAGCACGGAACACCCCACGATGAATCCACCCATGCACCACACCCAAGCCACCAACATCGCTGCCCACAGTGAGCAAAATGGTGAAAAGACATAGATTGGCATCTTCAGTGTCCATGCCGGCTGTAGAGACGATTCTAGCCTTCTCCCCCATCTTCAACGAGCGCGATCAGTTCGGCTTCAATAGTACAATCTCGGATGACCTTGAGCCGAGTCTTGTTTGTGACCCTGTTGTGGTTGCGGAGTGCACCAGCACCTGGATGCATTGCTGTATAGGCAGACGCTGAGCCTCGCGTCGTTCTCTGTGAGACAAACAGGAAATGGCAGTGTGAAGGAGCGATGTCGCTTGCGAAGTGAACTGGGAGCGAGGAGGTTCACATTGCGGGCTGATCGGTATCAGTGCCCAGATCGGGCCGAGCGAACACTATCCCATTATCCCCGGGATAACGGGATAATCACCATTTCATGGACGTTCTCGTGTCACAGGCGGCGGTGGACCTGGTGACCAGTGACAGAGGCCCAAAATTTGGGGGACGGGGAGCCTTGTGACATGTGACGTGCCGACCTGGTTTGATCTGTACAGTACTATTGTTTCGGATAATGAATATTATCCGGGGTCTACATCAGCAAAAGTGCATCTGGCTGGGCGGCTCCTTTGCGGCTGCTGAGCTTCCTGAGGCTTCCTGATACGCGTGACAGGAGCTCTCAGGATCCTCAGACCCTCAGACTGCTAGCAGTCTGACGGCCTGAGGTCCTGAGACTGCCTTTCCAGGCACTCAGGGTTGTCCAGGAGCCGCCCAGGAAGAGGTACTTTTGCTGATGTAAGCAGCACGACTCGCACCGTCACGCGCGTCGCACATGCGGCACGTGCGTCACGTCACGTCGCGTTCCTTTGTCTATGCAGCCTCCATGGTCCTTTGTCTCCTCGAGTACTATATTTTCTCGCACTCTCTGCTTCTCTGCTTCTCTCCATCTCCTTCCTCACCCGCGTGCTCGAAAGGTACGACACTTTACGATTCCTCCTCCCATCTCCTTCCTCACCCACGTGCTCGAAAGTCCCCGGACTTCGAGTATCTTGCATTTTTCACAGGCCATGGCTCTGCGCCGTAGTACTCCTCTTCGCGGTCCAGACGGCCGTTTTCTAGCACGCGCCACTCTAGCCCCAGACCTCACAGCCGACCTCGAGATGCATCCTCCCGGCAATGCCTCCGGCTCCTCTTCGACAGAGGCACAGCCCGATGCCATGAACAGCGGACAAAATGCGAACCCCGAGCCACCCACCACCAATGGCGCAATGTCCAACGCCGCCACTGGTGGTCAAGCCAACGTGCTGCCGGAGCAGCTCCTGATCCAAGCCCTCTTGGCGGTTCTCGGGAATCGCAGCGCTCTCAGCACCACCGTGCCTGGCCAGGCTCCCGCCGTCGTGGCTCCGGTTAACGCGGCAGCATTCCCGCCATTCACGTTCACGGCAGCGCAGCCAACCCCCGCTGGTACATCTCTGTTAGATCTCTTCCCCGCAATCGAGGGGTCAGTTCTCTTGGAGATCGCGCATCACGCCTTTAAGCCGGGGGATTTGTCGAGGTTGGACCCTCACTTCAAGGATCGCTCCCAGCAGCAGATCCTTGATGTGAGTGGCGGGGTAGTCTCGGTGCGCGATCAGGCACCCCGGGACTATCCCACCTTTAACTCGCTTTACATTCCGTTGAGCACGTATTTCGATGTCCTCACCAGCTTTGCAGCCACCGGCGGGACAAAGGAGGCGCTATACCAGGTGACAGCCAGCACCTCGGCATACCTTGCGCGCCTCGTCCAGTTCGCACAGGATTATCAGTGGTCAGCCGTTGTGGCCTACCACTTCGCCTTCCACTTCAAACGGCGTCGCGACATGGTCCAGGGTGACTACTCCGGCTGGGCCTCGATCGACACTGCCCTTCAAGCCGAGCACCTCATTGGATGGGAGCGATCGTGCGGCAGCCCCACAGCCAAGCCTGCATCTGGTAGTGCCAGCAAGTCCCGTGACGCGGACATCTGCCGCAATTTTAACAAGGGAGCTTGCCCCTCCCCTTGCCAACATGGTCGGGTGCACAAGTGCACGGGCTGCGGCTCCGTGGAGCACGGCCAGTCCACATGCGCATGCGCCTGAAGGACAGGCAGGACGGGCGGTGAGTGCCCTCGAACCGCTCGTCCTTGCCCTCTATCGCCACATTTGGACACCCTCCCATCACGGCCAATATCGCCAAAACATCCCCCTCCCCCGCACTGCACAGCCTCCCCCACAACTCCATCATCGCGCCCCGCGCTCCCCCACTCGGACCTCTTCGCTCCCGGCCCGCCGCCTCCCGCTAGGCCCAATTCCGACCCCCGCGCTAATGCCATCCATCTCCGCCCCCTCGTCGAACCACCCGTCCGCTCATCGCTTCGCCGAGAAGCATGGGCATACTATCTCACCGACTATCCAGACCGCCATTATGTACACTCGTTACTCCACATAATAGAATTTGGTGCCGCGCTCGGTTTTTCGGGTCCCTCTCATTCCTAGGAGTGCCGCAACCTGTCTACAGCCCATGAACACCCGGATACTGTCGCCGCTGACATTGACGCCCTCTGCTTGCGCCAGCGCATGCACGGCCCCTTCGCAGCTCCGCCGCTCGCCCCCTTCCGATCCTCCCCGCTGGGGGTCGTTTCGCGTCCGCGCAACCCGGCCAAGCTCCGGGTCATCAATCACCTCTCATGGCCCCAGGGCACCTCCGTCAATGACGGCATCCCGGACTCCGAGTCCAGCATCATCTATGAGTCATTCGACTCCGCGGTCTCCGAGATCCGCCGTCTCGGTCGTGGCGCGCTGCTCGCCAAGCTCGACCTCAAAGATGCCTTCCACCACATCCCCGTGCGGCAGGCTGATTGGCATCTTCTGGGCTGCACCTGGGCAGGGCAGCTCTATTATAGCGTCGTGCTCATCTTTGGGGCAAAGTCGGCACTATACATTTTTAACCTTTTCGCAGAAGGCCTCCACTGGATCATTCAGCACCACATCCCGGCGTCACTCTGACATTACCTGGACGACTTCCTTCCCATCTTCCCACCATCCACCGCACCCGCGATCGCGTGCTCCGCTGTAGAATGGATAATGGCTCTCGGCGAGGAGCTCGGCCTCAAGTTCCAAGCTGCTAAGACCATCTTCCCCACGACAGCGCTCGAGTTTCTCGGCCTTGAGCTAGACTCGGATGCAATGGAAGCACGATTGCCAGTGGACAAGCTTATCTGGCTGGGCGAGCTTCTGTCTGTCTGGGAATCAAAGCGCACTTGTCAGCTTCAGGAGCTGCAAGCGCTCATCGGATTCTTGCAATTCGCCGCACAGGTCATCCCTCACGCACGTGCCTTTATCCACCGCCTTATCGAGTTCTCGACAACATTCTCGTCCAATTTTGCGGTCCGCCATATCCCGCAGTACGCACGCGCCAACATCCGCTGGTGGCGCGTCTTCCACTCACAGTGGAATGGCATTCACCTTATTAGCCCTTCGCGTCCAACCGTGCACGTCCACACGGACGCCAGTGGTTCCGAGCGCAAGGGGATCGGCGGCATCTTCAGCAGCGCATAGTTTGCTAGCCGCGTGCCGTGCCGCTTCCATAAGCGTGATATCCAGTTTAAGGAGTTGTTCGCCGTTGTGCAGGCTGTCTTACGCTGGGGTCAGCAATGGACTGGTTGCCATGTGGTTTTCCACATTGACAACCAGGTCATTGTTGAAGCAATCGAAGCCGATCGTAACCATTCGCAACACACAATGTCCCTTCTGCGCATCCTCCTTATGCTTGCAGCGTGCCTGGATTTTTCCTTTTCTGCTGAATGGCTCCCGTCCACCGCGAACGCACTCACTGATGCTGCATCTTGCTTCCAGTACTCGCGCCTGTTCCAGCTGGCCCCGCACTTGGAGCGCAAGTCCTGTCCGCCGATCCCCCGCCTCAGTGGTATGAGACAAACTCTTTCATCTCTCGACAGGCTGCCTTCTATCTCTGGTATGGCCTTGCATCCAGCACTTGGGGTACGTACAGCACAGGCCAGCGGAACTTCCTCAACTTCATCACCCTCAACCCCTTGTACCGGAACGCCGACGGCAGTGTGCTCCCGGCCTCTCAGCGCGCAGTCATGGACTGGGCCGCCTCCCTCGGCGTGCGCGGCCTCCAGCCAAAAACAATTAAGGCCTACCTCTCCAGCCTTCGTTCCCTGCACATCGATACTGACCTTCCCTTTACAGCCTGCGAAGCTCCAGTCATACAGCGCCTCATCCGCGGCATTAAGCGTTACCACGGCGAGCGCACGCGCAGCCCCAAGCAGCCAATTACCCTCGACATCCTCCGGACGCTCTGTATGGTGCTCTCCGAGTCGACGTCGGCTATCAACCATACTATGAAAGCCGCGATGACCCTCGCATTTGCTGGGTTCTTGCGCTGCGGCGAGTTCACGCTGGCCAAGAATGCCCAGTTTAACCCGGTGGTCAACCTTACCCGTGGCTCCATCAAATTCATCCCGGACCTCGACCACGCCGACCGTATCATACTCACCCTGCCTGCGTCCAAAACAGATCCCTTCCGTAAAGGTGTCTCAGTCATAATCGCTGCTGCCCCTGCCACAATCACCTGCCCGGTCGCAGCGCTCCGCAAGATCTTCAAGGGTATCCTGAGCACTCCCGCCTCTCCCTTATTCGAGGGGCTTGAAGTAGGCTCCGCGCTTACCCACGACCTTTTCATCACGCACCTCAAAGCTCTCCTCAGTGCGCACGGCTTTGATAGTGGTAACTACTCCGGGCACAGCTTCCGTCGCGGTGCAGCGACTTCGGCAGTGGCGGCAGGCTACGCTGACTTCGAGATCCAGTTGCTCGGGCGCTGGCGTAGCGACGCGTACAAGCTGTACATTGATGTACAGCAGGACAGGATCTTGCACCTCTCCAACCGACTCCATTGGGCGGAGGCCGAGCCTCATGCTTAGCCTCCCGTGCCTCTGGCCCTCCGCTTCGCCCCTCTCTTGGCTTGAGCTCGGCCCCTCCCGGTCGCGCGAGAGAGCGGTGGCAACGCGAGTCGGATGGCGCCGTCCGCGCAGTTCGTAGCGCCTCCCAATGTCATCCTCCTTGCCCTGCCCGAGTCGCGCGTGATTAGACGCTGCTTTCGGGCTGTCATTAGCGCCCAACATTAGTCATGCCACCGTTGGACGTGGCCACTGGTGGAATCGTTCGACACTCCTTCTTCGCATCGCAGCAGGGAAAGGAGTGTACGATGACACCTACATACAATATATCATTGTTGTGGGAAGGCCGGGGGTGACGTCGTGCCTTGAGGGGCAAAACGCTTTCCCAGCTGCATCTCATCCTCATTTTCCTGTCGGAGTGCGGGAGATAAGCAGATCCTGTACCATTATGATTCAATGTAAGCATATATGCCCCGGAGACGACCCACATTGCTCCAACTTACCCTTTTTACGATATCCCAGCGGAGGTGGAAAAGAAGAGGAGCGTCCAGAGACGGCCGAGGGCCGGCACTGGCAGTCGACACAGGTCATTGCCATATTTGGAAGAACCCATCTTGGGCGGATGAGTGGTCCGCTCCTCGCAGCGTGGCACATTGTGGCCGCTCGCATATGTCTCCGCACTCCTCCTCTCTTCGCCTTGACTACTCCACTTTTCTTTGTCCTCAAAGATGACCCCAAACCGCTCCGAGTACCAACCACTAGTACAGACCACGGAGGACGAAGAAGCGGATGTCTCCGAATCCTTGCCGCTTCCAGGCAGTAGCACAAGAGGTCTACGCAGGGCGAATAGGCCAGTGCACATTGACTTGAGAAATTTGGACACCGCGTTCAAGAGGTGCGTACTTCATTTAATAAGGTTGATGTTGGAAGAGTTGCGAGACCGGTCTACTCTAGATGGACCGAGTCTATTGCGCAGAAGGTGAAGCGGAAGAAGAAGGTCCAGGACACCTCCAAGAAGGACATCTGGCATAGTGTCTTCGAGCCCCAATATATTCCTTCCACTGTGCCTACAGGTCCTGTGAGTACCAATGTTACCCTGCCGTTTGTCCGGTACCGAGATGCCCTTCCCGACGCGTTCAGGTCAAGACTCTGGACCACAGTGCCCCCATGACCGCTTCCGATTTTGAGGGGTGAGTTCTGCTACCGCATCTCCCGCGTCTCCCTAACTGACAGGACAAGGTACGTGGAAGCAGTGCGAGAGGCTATTGCCGAAGGCATCCATCCCAAGATGATTACCAAAGGGTCGTCTGGGTCGTACTTTGCACGCGCAAAGGTTGAGAGTCGGGTCCAAACTGTGGCGTATGTCTCGCATCGTTCCTCCGCATTGGGTCATCCGTTCATGGGGTGGAGGGTAGCGTGTTCAAACCTAAGGATGAGGAGCCCTACGGACGTCTAAACCCGAAGGTGAGAGTATTTATATCCGGGGTCCGCGCTAGCTGTTCATGTCCCGTCCAGACCACGAAATGGCTGCACAGGCAGTTTCGGTGGATTATACCCTTCGGACGTGCCTGCCTTATCCCGAATCTCAGGTACGCATACATCTTCTACCACATTGTCTGGTTCCTTCAAATTCACAATGCGTGCAGCTATATCTCGGAAGCGGCTGCATCATTACTCGACGAGCGGCTGGGCCTGAACATCGTTCCTAGGACACAACTTGTGTCGCTATCTAGTCAGGTAAGGAATCAAAGGCTTCGTTGGTTGCTCCCAACTTATGAGTGTGCACAGGCTTTCTTCTATGACTGGCTAGATCGCAATGCTGCCAAGAAGGGCAAACCATTACCTGAGAAGATTGGCAGTATGCAGTTCTTCCTGCACGGCTTCACGGGTATGCCTGTTCCATAGATCTTGCGCACCATCCTTCTGACACGCCTTCAGATGCCTCCGACTTCTTGCGGAAACACCCATGGCCAGGACGGGCGATCTCCGACACCTTCGATGATGACAGCCATCGAAAAGGTAGTTTTTACAAGAAATTCCTCGGCGCTCTCAAGGTTGTCTGCGGAAAGACTGGTGCAGAAGAGGACTACGACGATGACGACGATGCGGACCGGAGCATGCTCTATGACAGGACGGAGAGTCGATCGGGAGAACCTTTTTATTGGACACCCGCCCTGCAGGATAACTTCCGAGAAGAACTTGAGAAGTATGTGCTATAACCCGCCTTTCATCACCGTAACATGAGCTAATAACCCACTTTCAGACTGGTCATCCTAGGTATGAAGGCAAACACATGCATCTGAACTGTAAACTAACGAAAGTTCCAGATTACTTAATGCTCAACACCGATCGGGGCGCGGACAACTACATGATCAAGTTCTGCGACGGCGACCACTCGAAGACCCTCGTGGATGTCGCCCCTTCACGAACATCGCGTCCCGACATGCCCATGATGACCGAGCTCCGGCGGCCAGACACCATCGGCAGCGGACGCACCATCATCGGCGCGTCGGTCCCGCCAGCGTATGCCCCAACGTACTCTTCCAACCTTCCCTACACCAAGCAGCCGCATATACACATAGCCGCCATCGACAACTCGCTGTCGTTCCCTCACGAGCATCCGAAAGGGTGGCGGTCGTATACCTATGGCTGGCTGTACCTTCCGGTCACGATCGTGGGGCGGCCATTCAGCCAGAAGACGAGGGATCACTTCTTGCCTCTTCTGACATCTAAAACATGGTGGGCAGAGACCACGTACGAGCTGAGGAAGCTGTTTGCGGTGGACCCGGACTTTCATCCCAAGATGTTCAGGGTGAGTGATGTGGACTGCATGGCTGTCCGGAATGTAATACTGACGTCCTCTGTACAGCGGCAACTCGCAGTCATCAAGGGCCAGGCTTTCAACATCGTGCAGTCTCTGAAACACGCGGTCAGCTCTTACTTTCGTGTATGCACTAATATGTAAAACTAACACTGCTATGCAGGACGAGGGACCTCTCGAGCTCACTCGCAGGACGAAAGTCCTCGTATGGGACGACGAGATCCCCATGACCGAAGACATGCTCCGCGACGTCGAAGCCGCAAACGGCTCCGTGCCTCCCCAACAACACATCCCTGCCATCTCCCCGCACGCCTCCATCGCCTCCATGCCCCCTCTCCCCATCCAGCCGCGCCGCACACGCAGCCAGAGCGCGTCGGGCTTCCCCCCGCCCATCCGGCGCACGTCCACGGACATGCGCGGCATCTCGCGGCCCGTCTCGTTCTCCGCCAAGTTCCAGCGCGTGCACCCCGCGACGACGGGCGTCACCGTGCTCGAGCACATGGAGCGCCTTGATGCCGTCGAGGCTGGCCTTAAGCGGTTGGGGGTGGACGAGGACGTAGTGGTCGACGAGGAGGAGCGTGTCACCCCCGAGGTCGAGGTGGACGTTGGGGAGGCGTCGTCGGCGCCACCTACGGCACAGGCGCGTACCGCCGCGCTACTTGGCCCCGCGTCTGCGCCGGCCATGTTCAGCTCGCCTGCAGTCTCGCGCGAGTCGTCCACGTCAGAGGCGGGCGCGGGTCCGAGTATGCTGTCGCCCGCCTCGCAGACGGAGCGGCTGCCGGTCGTGCCCGAGACGGAGGACGTGGACAGCGTCAACGAGGAAGTGGGAGAGGAGGCGGAGCAGGAGGCGGACTTGTCGATGTCGTTCGCGGAGGAGGACCTGGTGGCGTTGTCGAAGAGCACGAGCCACATCGAGGTGCCTCACTCGGCGCTGCACACACGCTTCACGAGCCAGGGCGCGATCCAGGAAGAACCTGGGCTAGAGTGGATCCATAACGATCCGGCGGACAGCCCGAAGATGAAGATGGTCATTGTCGAGGTCCGTTTTCCGCAGGGCGTTTTGAGTTGTTCAGTCCGTGCTGACTACGTTTCTTCGCAGCGTCTGGAGACTGTTCATGCCAGACCTCTCTGCTCGTGCTGGTAAGGCACCTGGTACGTCTCGCTCGGAGAAGTCACATTTGCTGTTCGTGTATCACACTTGCTTTCTGGATGCTGTCTGCGTGGATTCTTCGTAACGTCATCGCGTCATTAATTATTGGGGTTGGGTTACGTATCGTCCCGACCGATGTACACTTGTCAACTACACTCGCACAACTGCTGCAACGTAATATACACATAGATATTAGACACGATTCAAAACGTGGTCCGGAGCAATGTGTTCTGACAGCCAAATGGGACAAAACTGGGCACGCAATTGCTTCACTCCTCGCCTTCGGCCATGAGCCATTTTGCGAAGTCGTCGAGGCGCTGCTTTTCGTCTTCGCCTTCGCCGAAGTTGTCAGCGTGTCCGGTTCTCTTGAACCGCTGCCTGCCAGCGAAGAGGGAGGCTTCTATACGACGACCGGCGAAGAAACGACCATTCATTTTCTGGGCAGTACCAAGCGTCAGCCACATTGGGGACCGAAGCATGCACTTTAGGACTGACGATCACGCATGCTTGTGCGCTGAGTGGGTCTTTGAACTTCACAGTCATAACGCCGTCTGCTTCCGCCTGTGACATGACATAATTGAATGGATGAACGACATGCGGGAGTTGAGGTGTACGCACGTCGTATAGGATCACGTTCGTGACCTCGCCCAAGGTCGAGCATTCTTCCCGAACATCCTCCTTGAGGTCGAGAAGGAGCGACTTGTCCTCCTCGAGTTCTTGCAACGTGAACATGCGCTTGAGGACAACCACGCGCTCGTGCTTGTTCATCGCATTCGCCTTTTCCTCTTCCGTGATCGAGGGGCCGAACCCATCCTCGTCATCCCACTCACCCAACTTCCTGCAGGACCCATGCAGAAGCGTAAGTCTTCCTCAGGCGGTCGCGCACAACGAACTATGAGCACGCACTTCTGCATCTTCCCAATCCTCCTCGTCGCCCTCTTCTTATCTTCCACCGTCTTCCGCGGCTTCGCGTGGCCATGTGTACTCCCGCCGCCTCCGCCCCCACGCTCTGGCGCGCCGCCCCCCTCGTGCTTGTGCCCGAACTCCGCGCGCTGGACGCGCATGTGCGTGCCCGGCTCCCCAAGGCGCAGCTCCGCGTCGTCGAGCATCGCGATCGCGAGGTCCACCGACTCCTCCTTGAAGTATACGACGAGCGCGTCCCCGGAGAAGCTCCCGTCGTCACGCGCGTACAGCTTCACCTTCGGGTACCCCGCGTCGTCCTCCTCGATCAGCCCGAACTTGCCGAAACGGGCGCCGAGCTCGTCCGCGTCCGTGTCCAGCGGGAGGCCAGTGATGTACACAGCGGTGTTCTTCGACTTGCGCTCGGCTGCAGGGAGGGCGGCGGAGGTGGAGGTGGATGCGCCGTTGTTATTGCTGTTGGTGGCGGAGGGCGAGCCTTTCTTGCCGCGCTTGCCTGAGGGACCAGCGAAGTAGTCTGAGGGCTCTTTGCGCTTCTTGTTGGTGCGCTTCAGGACAGGGTTGGCTGGGGCCTAAGGAGAAAGAGAGAGGTGGCGGACAACGGGCGTGTCGTCGGAGAGGCTCAACTAGGGACGCAGGCGTGCGGACGCACCTCCTCATCCACCCCAGCTACGGAGTACGCGGCCTGTTGGGCCTTCAGAAGGTCTTCATCTACCTGAAACGAGTACGCTAGCTGAGCTTCCTACGCTGCTGCGGGAGAAGGTTCAGGCGACGTACCAGTGCGACCCATGCTCCTTTCGCCGCATCATACTCCAGCTCCGTGCCATCGTCCTGTTCGAATCGCCAGGTACTTGCAGCCTTGTCGAAGTGCACGCGCGGATCGTTGGCGAATGCGGCGGCCTGGGCTTCTGCTGAGGAACCGCTTGCGAGGACTGCTGGGGCGGTCATGTCGTCAGTGGCGGACATTATGGTGATTCAGACGGTAGTTGGGGCAGTGATAGATGAATGGATATTGGTGCTCAGAGAAGAAGGGTGTACGAGAAGGAGACTTAGGGCAGCATTCGAGGTAGATTCACTGCAGATGGTGGACGGTAGTGTCAGTTGAAGTGGTTGCAGACGGGCGCAGCAGAAGCCTTGCAGCACACAGTTCCCACGGCAAGATGTGGGTCTGAGGACGCACGAATTTACGGTCCCCGGAGGGGCTTATGTAAGCGGATTTCTGGTGCCTCAGGCGCCCCGATCGCGCCGAGAGCGCGCCCCCGAAGAGCGTGACGCATAAGCGCCCGCGCGCGACGAGGGCGCGACCGAAGACGACGAGGGCGAGGCCGCATGCGCTGTGTATAAAATGGATGAAAACAGCTAGATAATGTTTTTATGCATTAAATGTGAACGCGATACAAAATACAGGGAGAATCGACAGTAAGTGAGGGCGAACACAGGTTATTCAATTAAGCGCACATGCGCGCGGAGGGCGCGAGGAAGAAATACCTATGGCAAGGGTCCGTGACCTCTCAAAAGGTCAAAAGGCCTGAGGAATACAAATTCGAATAATGGAGGTGCAAGGGCAATATAAAGGGAAAAATCCCGCCTGCAATGGAGAGGGTGGGGGCAGACACAAGAAGTCAGAGGCAGAGAAACAACAAATATCCCGAAAATGGCGGTGCGGGAGCCAGCGCGACGAGCCGTGAAGGCGCGCAGCACCGGCGCGCGACGGGATTGCCAAGGGAGCGAGCGCGAGAGGGCGCGCGCGAGGGACAGCGGAGGGGGGCAGGATAGCTGGAGGGACCAGAAAGCGGATCAAAGGGACTGTAAATCGGAGGCAACGCAGCCGTCTGCGGATGGGGTCAATTCCCGCAGGGGGACCAGCGAAACGTGTGTCCGAAGCTCTGCGTGCACCTCCGATTTACAGTCCTGATGTGATCGGATTTCTGGTCCCTCGGGAAGGAGGGAAGCGAACAAGAGGCGCCGCGCCGCGCGCGACGTCGCGAGCAGCCCCCCTTGCGCGCGCGGGCGCCTTGCCTCACGTAACCGGACTCGAATTCACACGGCCCGCGACGGAGGAGGGCGGCCGGGGTCCGGCCTCCGTCACGGTGGGGCGCGTCAGCCGTGACATTCCATTTATGGTAACGAGACCGTAAATTGGCGCTCTAGAGACCGCAAATCTAGGACAAGAAGACTGCTTTCGAATGATCCAACCCTGGTCCAACCAAGCCGGCAGACTCGGCACAACTTGAACTCGGTCGCGACACTCAATCTTCGGCAATACTGAACACTTGCGGAGGGATTGTTCAGCCAGGTATGTATGGAGTGCGTTGAACACGGATGCTCGTTCTCTCGCCACACACATGAGGATGAAGATGGGATTGACGAACTCTAGAAGAGACTACTCTACTTCACGAGAATCATCGGGAAGTACGCGTGAGGGTCGTGAGGAGCATCCTCAGCGCGTTCCGGCCGCCAACGCTTGAACGCAATGGGAGGAGATGGGGGGAGCTTGCTCTCCGAGTATGCCTTGCGAGCAGAAGCGATCGTAGCGATTGCTTGCGTGAGGTCCACTCCACCCTGTTGCTGTTCAGCTGGGACAGATGAGGCCGCGGCCTTCTGACCCTCCCCGGGGGCTGCAATACTAGCACGCCGGATAGTAAGATTGACAAACGAACGGCGCTGTAACAGGCTGAAGGGACGTACACTTGCTGCGCTTGAGCATGCTCCAGAAGTAACGAAGATAGCTCCGATTGGGTCACCACCGAGAGCTGAGGATATGCGCGTCGCACATCGCGTTTCCAATACGGGTTTTGTGCGGGGTCAGAAGCTGAGGGAAAGGAGGTGAGATTCGCCAATCATGCAAGACAGGTAACAGAATACTGCGAACCCTTGGTGGCAGGTGTGGAGTACTTCTCGGGTCTCGAACCAGGAGGTGGGAAACGGTGAACACTAGGAAGCGGGAGACCGCTGGAAATTTCAGGATTAACTGCAACGGTATCCCCTGCAGGTGCCAGCAAGTGCCAAGCGGATTGTCAGGCATGAACATATGAGAACAGAGGGCAGTCCGGCGTACTGAATTTCTTCCAAAAGCCCTTGGGGCTGAGATGGTAGAGGGTGTGGTCTGCGACCTTGCGGGTGGCCATGACCAGAGGCAGTGAGCGTGAGGAGAGAGTGGTGGACGCTGTCGACGAGCCTGTTGTCGAAGAGCGAGACGACGAGGACGCGGTTGCGCCCGCGGGGTCACATGCACCCCGGCGACTAAAGGGAGCCAGTCGCCGTCGCTCCGTTTGGACCTCGATTTGACTTTTAACTCGACTGCCAAGCTCTCACCAGCATCCGCCGGTAAAGCTTCCAATGCTTGCTCGGACATTGTCGCGCGCGAACAACGGAAAACAATGAACTTGACAGAGAATTGACGTTTCGCCGGGGAAGTTGTGGTCCGCATCGGCGCGGCGTTCCACTGGTGACCCCCTTATTACCTCCCTTGCCGCCTCCCAAGGGTGTGGATGGCTTGATACCCGCCCACAACTCTCATGCTTCATACTGAAGCATGCGAATCCTTGGTAGTCCACGGACTGTAAGTGGTCGATTACTTCTGCGCCGGCACTGAAGCACCAGCCAAAATAGCGACCGTCGTCCCGATGAGCTTGGGATCGCGCAATCGCATGGTTCACGTTACAACACCTCACACCATCCCGGCGCGCCATGTCTCTACGCGTTGCAACATGTCCTCGGACAGTGCCAGTGCCCGTCAGATTGACTGTCGAAGGCAAAATTTGACCCCGCATATAAAATCGTGCGGGGACCATCTACCCCCACACCCCCAGCTCTCCGGCACCTTCCTCGAGACCGGTCATCCATTTAATCGCTTCCCCTCGTCGATTTACGCCTCCCTGATACTTCCTGTCCCAACTCTCGCCTTAATCTCGAATGGCTGACGTTGCTATACCCCCTGTTGTCTCTGCGCCAGTCCCCAAGGACCCTGTCGCCCTGCTCTCGGATGTCACACTGTCTGTGGACCTCAAACTAACTCCTGCGGAAATTGCTCTGAAGCAAGAGGCCGAGCATGCACCTCGCGACCCCCATATCCTCCCGACGTTCTCGCGTCGTTCGCAGTCCCCGATTCTCTACCTCCCCCCGCTGCTCTCCTCCCTCCCAGCTGGAGTGGTAGCACCCAACTACCCGACCTCCTCGCCCGCGTTCTCCTCTCCGAGTACCCCTCGGCCGCTCGCCACGGATTCCCGACTCCCCTCCATCGACAACGCGTCGCTGTCATTGCACCGGGCCCTCCACCACTTCCGCCCCGTGACGGAGGAATACGCCACCATCCCCTATGTTGAAGCGTTCAACTGGGACGAACTGGAGCTCCCCGAAGACGACGAGCGGGAGTGGTACTGCGTCGCCTTCCGGAGCAAGAGGAAGGACGGCAGCGACGGAGGACGTGAGTACTGGTGCCGAGGCGTCATTCTGACGTGCTCCGTGATCCCCGTCGCCTTGCTCTCAAGAAAATTCTGACGAGACCCACTAACCCCCGATACAGCGCTGTACGAAGCTGACAGGAAGGCGCACGAAGAGGCGGTGCAGAACGGTGGTGTACGTCTCGCGACATCCTTACTCATCAAATGTCAGCCTCCTCACAATATTCTTCTTGTTACACACCCACAGTTGATCTTGTACTGGTACGGGACGCCACACCCCCGCTCGGGCCTGAACCTCGCGACGTGCATCTGGCAGTCCCGCGCGCACGCGGCGGCGGCGAACTCGCGCCCGCACCACATCCGCGCGATGCGCCTCGCCGCAGCGTCGTACGAACGCTATGAGCTCGAGCGGTTCCGTCTGCGCAAGGCCAAGGGCGAGGGCCGCGTCCGAGTGGAGCCGTACGACGGCGGCGACGTCGGGTGGTAGACGTCCTCGGCCGAGGCCCGGGGGCATCTTTCGAAGGCGTGATCGATCGGTGGTTGCTAGACTGTGACGCGAGCAGCTTTCCTGTCTCACGTTTTCACGTTTCATGGGCTATACTTACTCGCTTTGCATTTGCTGTCGTTTCGTCTGGGCTCGATACTGACCATATATATGTATATGTTGTTTCTGGTTGCTAGCACTCACATACCACCATATATCCACAAGGTCCCTTAGATTTCTACAGTAAAGTAGCGGGATGCTTTGTAGGCCACACAACTTCTGAACTGGGCTTGTTTGGCATAACCACACTTATTCGGAGGCTTGTCCATGGCCATGTCGGTGCGCTGCCTTCGATAGCGCTAGCTTGGTTGAAGCTCTAAGCGAGCGGTTGGCTTCTAGGTATTTCACTGGTGCATCGCTTGTGGTTAACGAATGCCCCAAAAGCGTGTGCGTGGAAGTCAGTCAGTTGATTGGCGAGGGGATCATGAACTGGTGAAAGGTCACGATGATCCCTTTTCTAAACGCTTGCCGCACAGAGTAAACCTTCCCCCCCCATCCAACTCTCCTCTCTCTGCTATGCTAAGCATGACAAGGGTGCAAGTAGTCGGGACATGAAACGTTAATCTAGAAAGAAATTTCCATATAGGCTCGGTAGTCGCCGTTGGTTCTTTAAAGGCAGGATTTTTGTGAGGGATCCAAGCAAGGAAGTAGGCCTTCGTAGTGTGGTCAAAGCGCCAGTAGGCTAAGCGTCGTAATCCTATACACCGCGAAAGTCAAGTCGGGTATGCACAATGAAGTGATACTGTCTGAGCTTGTTAAGCCGTCCACGACTCGATGGTATCTCTCGTCTCCTGCGAACAACCCTCTAATGCGTCTTCCTCGATCTCTTCAATCTCATCTTCTTCGCCGCCGCGTGAGCCTCCGCCAGATTGCGTTGAGCAAACGACCGTGGACTGGCTAACGCCTTGTCCCACGTTGGTCCAGGGGGTATCCGCTCCATGGCCCTGGCGTGCGACCGTTTTCGATGGTATATCACGAGCCGATGCGTGCAACACAGTTTCTCGGCGTTGACGCACATCCTATCCCAATGTTCAGCGAGTATCCAAAATGACAACTCTGCCGAGCTACTCACCTCCGCGCGGCCCACAGATGTCAAATCTCCTGCCGCTTTTTTCCGCTTCTCACGGCACGCGCGGGATGTCGAAAACCGTCGCTCAGTGCTTGCCACTTGGCCCCCGTCCACCTGCCGCGGCCTTTGCCCGGACCGTAGGTCCTCTTCGCATGCTCCATTCACATCCCCTGCTGTGTCCCTAACATCCACGGTGTCCTGCAACGGGGAGATGTAGATACCCGCACAGGGAGCGAACGGAACACGTCGTTCAGGAGGGCGTGGTGAATGTCCCTGCGTTTCCGATGTGTCACTGTCGGCAACGCGAGGTGTTCGGCCCGGTCGCTGAGCTCTGCCTCGGGTCTTAGCAGGCCTGGCTTCGGACGCGGGAGCAGGAGGACAAGGCAGACGTGAGATGCGTGGTGGGGCTTTCGTTTTGGGTGTCATGCGGCTAGAGCTCTTCTTCGACTGAGGCGTCGAGGGTGTGCCTGCGTAGCGAGGCGGGACTATCCATGCAAAAAGGTTGCCGTCTTGCGGGCGACGGCGATCATCCTGAGTGCAGCATGAGCGTGGGCTGGTCGGCAAGGGTGTAGAAACCCCAGAAAGTCGTAGGGATGCAGGGGAAGAATCGAGTGCTGGACCGTCGTGCCGTTGAGCGGGGGGAGCGATAGCAGGCAGACGTTGCGCAGGCTGGCTCCAGAACGTTTCTTCCGATCCGGGCAGCGCACGAGGAGAGGAGACAGAAGTGGAATCTGCGACAACGTCTCCACGATCGAACCTCTCCCACTTGAAGTCGAGGGCGGTGTAGTCAATGTGACTACGAGCTAGAGCGTACTGGTCACAAGGTATAAGAGGAGAGCCTGAGCGAGGTCGAGCAACGGTGGGGTCCTCATGTTCATCCCGTAGGCTGAACAGGGAACCCTCGACGAAGGACGAGCAAGGAGACGCAGGACTAGGCATTGTTGACAGTTTCGTACAGACCGGACTAGAGTAGAGCAGATCTGGTGTCGACCCTTGTTGCAGTTGGTCGTGAAGAGACGGCGAGATATGAAATATGAGGTTTTCGCGAGCGGGTGATTCGACGAAACGGACGTTCGTATCAGTCGAAACGTGGCCTTCGACAAGCTGTGGCATAGGACCAGGGGTGGAGAAGGGCAGGGTGTGCAACAAAGACTGTAAAAGACGTGGCATCGCGGATGCGGCGTCCTGAACTGGTGAGCTGGTGACTTGCTGTTGGAGATGTAGAGGCTGCGCGGCTGGTATACGAGCTGTATGTTCGGTTGACGGGCATGGTCCAGGTCTCGCGAAAGGTGTGAATGCGGAGGAATTCGGGCCATCAAGGGTGTACTGGGAGGTGGCCGGTACGCGAAGCGGCGGATAAGCGGGAGAGCGAGCGAGTGCAGGAGATGGCAATAGTGAAGTGGTTGAGGCCGGACCTGGGGTGGAGAACGGTAACTTGACGGGTACAGTGTCGTCGCAATGGTCATAGATATGAGAGGACCAGGCGGCAAACTCCGTGTTTATTGAAGGCCTGACTTGAATGGTTGAACCACTGATCAAGTTTGCAAGCGGATCCTCCAGAAATGTAGGCGTGGCTGGCAACGTTGCAAGGCGCGTGAGCGCAACAGGGATGTCCTTCTCGCCGGAAACGGCGGAACTTGAAGCATGTTTAGCATAATGACTATGCTCCTCACCAGTAGCGATATCATCCGACAGTAAAAGGCGAAGAGGGTTTCGGGTTTCCAGAGTGGAGATCGTACCCTCGAGCCAAGGCGGAAGGGCTTCAATAGAGCGTTTGGCATCGGTCCCCATACTGGCGAAGGCCTCTGGATTAAATGGATCGGAGCCTTCAACAGAGGGTCTGCTTCCGCCCATCTTGAGGACGGAGAACTCGTAACCCAAACTGCAACCATGAGGGCGACTGTATGCGCCTTCCGGGGTCTTGGGAGCGTCGTTCGACGTCGCAGATGATGAAGAAGCTTCCCTGCATCGGTCCTTGGGACGAGATGTATGGATTGGCGACGGGTGCATGATGTTGACAGTTTGGATCATGCGGTCGTAACGCGAATTCAGATTCTCAGTTCTCTGCCGCTTGCTAGGCCGTTCAGAGGCTACCCGATAACCGGAGATAATTTTGAGTCACAGCAGCTGCGATAAAGACACTCACCAAGAAGGCCGCGTTCCCTCGTTCGCCTAAGCCACGCGCATATTCAAGATGTGGGGTCATTGTAGGAAGCATCATTTCCTCACCGGGTGGGTTGGAGTCCATTGAGAAGGAGCCTATGTTCATCTAGCTGCGTGGGCTGTCTTCGACGAGCGTACATCGTTCCAGCGAGGTCAGTAAGGGGGTGAATAGTAAGCGGAGGTCGGAGAGCCCAAGGAAGAGAAAGACGAAAGACACGACAACTTTGCCTCGCTGAGTCGCTCGCGCGCAACGCGGCTTAATCACATGACCGTGGTGACAGACCTCCATGGTTCTCTTGATGGCTCTGGTCTCAGGTCTGCGATTCTCCCCATCGCAAAGGATCTTTTATACACATTTGTTGCAACAAACAAGACGCGACAAATCTACAACGAAGAAATAGATGGCGGTTATCGTACAGGAGAGTTGAGAGATCTAAGCGCTGCGAGGCGCGCATAATCGTCATCGCCGTCGTCGATTTCGCCATGTCGGTTGCGAGACTGGAGCCACCGCGTGCCCAAGAACGTTCATGGCATCCATCTTCGTACTCAACGCTTCCTATGCCGCCCCCAATCATCACTACCCCCTTTCTTCGCCCGTCGCTGTCCTGGCGCGCTGCAAGCTTGGCCGATGCGGGCTGACTGTGCGACCGCCTCGCGCAGTGATACGGCTTACGTGCTCAACAAAGCCGTGGCACCAGATTTGGCTGCCGCACGCTATCGTATGCCAGGTCATCCAATGATAACACTATCTCTACGCTGCCCACAGACGGACGCACATTGACGACTTTCGCGACGGTCTCTTTCTCCCCATGCTCAAGCCCGGGATTATCGGCGAGCCTGGCTCGTTCGCTCCCCAGCAGGTTCAGCACCGAGCGCCTCGCTCGCGATGGCTCTACTTCCTTTTCCTCGCAATCAGTTCTGGCTACTTGCTCCTCGAGAAATGGGAATGGAACTTAGCGACATCGCCCATATGGCCGACACGCAAATACGGAGAAGGAAGCCAACGCACACGCGTACCTTCTGGGTCGAGAAACCCCGCCTACCTCGTACGAGCAGCCCACGGAGCCGTTGCGAGCGAGAACGTGCTATGCTCCGAGATCGGTGTTGACACCCTGAAAGCGGGAGGCAATGCGGTGGATGCGATCGTCAGCACCACGCTATGCATTGGAGTCGCGAACATGTTCTCGTGAGTCTTTCCTCGGTGCAAGAGACGGGATAGGTGTTTATTGCGAGTAGGTCCGGCATCGGCGGCGGCGGATTCATGACCGTTCGCATTCCCCCAGCAACTCCCAATGCGTCCTCTGAGGTCTTCACGGTTGATTTTCGAGAGACCGCCCCGGCATTGAGCAACAGGACTATGTATGTTGACAACCCGCTGGCATCACGGTGGGGAGGGCTTGCCGTCGGCGTACCCGGGGAGCTGCGTGGGCTCGAAGAAGCGCACAGGCGGTGGGGATCATTGCCATGGAAAACACTCGTTAAGCCTGCGGCGGATCTGGCGAAAGGATGGCCTGTCCCGACAGAGTTGGCGCGAAGGCTCCAGGTCAGTTCACTTCACCACTGTATACATCCACCCCATAGGCTCACGAATGAGCATCATGTTTTGTGGGACAGATGTTCTCTGAACTTATGCTGAACGAGCCAGACTGGCGAGCCGTCTTCGCTCCGGAGGGACGGCTACTCACGGAGGGCGAGATCATCCGTCGAACGAATCTCTCTCGTACCTTAGAAGCTATCGCCGAACAAGGCCCCGACGCATTCTACAAGGGACCGATCGCGGACGCGATTATTGAGAAGACCCGGGCGACTGGAGGCATCCTGACACACCAAGATCTCGAGGATTACAAGGTTCACGTATCGCGCGCGTTGCAAGGTACTTATCGCGGGCGCAAGATCTACACCCCGCACGCACCAACATCGGGTCCGGTCCTGCAGCACATGCTCAACTTGATGGAGCATTATGAGGACCTCGTCGAGGACGGCCGCACTGTCCTCAATGCACACCGGTTCGTAGAGGCTATGAAGTGTGGGTATTTCTCGTTGTTGACTTGCGACTTTCGCTGATCGCGCCTTTGCAGTCGGGTTTGCAGCGCGGTAAGTAACACGCTCAAGGCGAATAGACGGCATCTTACATGGGAATTAGGACGTGGATCGGTGACCCTGCTTTCCATAATAACCTTTCGCACATCCAAGAGATCCCGACCAAGGAGTACAGCGATCAGATCTTCCCTGGCATTACTGACGTGCGTGATACAAGGCTTCTAAGCGTTTCCGCTATTGACTTGTGCCTTGAATTGCAGGAAAGCACCCACACACCAGAGTATTACAACCCGGTGTACGACGTAGTCGTTGACCATGGTACTGTGAGTACCTGCCGCGCGTACACAAGGGAGCCATGTGCTGAGGATCCATCAGAGCCATTCCTCCGCGGTGGACAAGAACGGCATGGCGGTCTCGTTGACCACCACGGTCAACTTGATTTTCGGTTCGGCGGTCATGGACCCCGTCACCGGTGTCATCCTCAATGACGAGATGGACGACTTCTCAACGCCCGGGACCCCCAATGCGTTCGGGCTCTACCCCTCGCCGTGTGAGTATGATCCACCGGAGATTGGACCTACCTTCCAAGCACACTTTGCTGACCGGCCTCTCTTCCCGCGCATACAGTCAACTACCCGGAACCGGGAAAACGCCCCTTGTCCTCCACGGTCCCGACCATCATGGAACACGAAGATGGCTCTTTCTTCCTCGCCATCGGCGGCTCCGGGGGCTCCCGAATCTTCCCGGCTATCTTCCAGGTTTTACTCAACCTGGACTGGGGCATGGACGTCAGCGCGGCGATCGAGTATGGTCGTCTGCACGACCAGCTGTTCCCTACCATGGTCGACGCGGACGATATACTTCCGCCCGCGCTGCTAGACGGCCTTAGGATGAAGGGCCACAATATCACTGGTGAGCAGCGGTTGCGGGTTTAACCGCACGGCCCGAACGGTTAGCTGACATATGGTCTCGTGCAGTGGCGGACACAAGTCGCGTAGCGTCTGTGATTCAGGCTGTGGTGAACCAGGACGGCACGCTTTACGGTGCGCACTTTGGCTCATCTTCGACGATCGGATAGCTGACGCTGAAGCACTGGATATCTCTAGCTGCCAGCGATTCCAGAAAGAACGGGATCGCTGCGGGATATTAACGGGCATACCCACGTCGTGCTGACCACAAATTGCAAGACTTTAACGGAGTCTAACATCTCCGGTGCCTTCCACGCATGCGTGCTAGACCTCATGTTTTAGGGGCCGCGAAGCAAACATACTTTAGGCGGCTGCGGAACTATGTTGGAGTCCGACGGATTTCTCCGCCAAGGTTCGTTGAGGTGACGGACGGAGGTATAGGTTTGCATCAGCTATGGGCGGAAGTCCGTGAAGAGGCGGTCCGGAACGCTTCTTACCCCGTCATACGCCACCACGTGTACAACTTACCCTTCCGACCCAGCATTCGCCCGCGCATCTTGAACCTAAGCATCGCTTCTTAATGAAAGGCAACCTTGTGAACCGCCACATGCGACCTGGAAGCCGGAACAACATGTTGCGGGCCACGGGGCTATCTTGAGGTACCCGTTGGATATGTCTGTTCCGCCAGGATCCAAGGATATACTTCGCATGATTGCTCCGTCGCGAAGAAATACCGAGCTCTGGTCTGGCCCCATGGCCTTAAGGTTCTTCAGTCGTTTATAATGACGAACGGAGCCCGCGAGGAAACTCAGGTGTTCTCTGACGCTCTGTAGGCATCATGTTCAAGGCTGCTGGTCTTGTCGCTTTGGCGGTTGCCCTTGCCCCGTTTGCGGACGCAGCCGCTCCCGAGTGGGGACAGGTAGGTTGTCCATTGAACCATGCTGCGAGATATGGTGCTGATTCATGACTTTGCTAGTGCGGCGGCATTGGCTGGACTGGGGACACTAGTACGTATTGTGTAACGAACGAGTGAGAAGGATCGGCTAATCTTTGACTCGGCACAGCGTGTGTCGCGGGAACGGTTTGCACCGTCCAAAACAACTACTACTCGCAGTGCCTGCCAGGAACAAGCGTCCCCACTACCACTGCCCCTTCTAGCACGACATCTGTCCCGTCTACAACTACAACGTCCGGGAGCAGCACCACGACCGCCCCTGCCCCACCTGCCGTGACAGGCTTCGTTGGAGTGTCTGGTCAAAAATTCACGCTTAATGGCGCGACCTACCCTCTCGTTGGGTAAGGAATTGACGCCTTTGGGAGATGTGGTCTGGATACTAATACCTTATGGAACATGCAGCGCAAACTCGTACTGGGTTGGTCTGATGGGCTACAGCACCACCGACATGAACCAAGCATTTGCTGACATCGCAGGTGCTGGAGGAACTACCGTTCGCACATGGTGAGTCTGGCTGAGCCCTACAATGACCCCAGGACTAAGATGTTGACACTCCAGGGGCTTCAACGATGTCACGTCCTCCAACGGCATTTACTACCAACTCTGGGCGAACGGCAAGGGCACCGTGAACACAGGTTCCACTGGCCTTGAGAACTTTGGTGAGAATGAGACCTACCTGTTTGTGGGGGGTTACCGACGGACTTCGGACGTAGACAACGTTGTTGCCGCTGCCAAGGCAAATGGTATCAGGCTCATTGTTGCCCTGTGAGTGTTTTACGAGCCACACTCTGTGCTCTACTTATCTCTATTCAGCACGAACAACTGGAGCGACTATGGCGGCATGGACGTCTATGTCTCTCAAATCACGGGAACTCAAAACCACGACTATTTCTACACCAACGCATCCGTCATAGTACGTTCAAAGGAATGTGTTCTCCTGAGTTTTTTGCTGAACCTGTGCCATAGGATGCATTCAAGTCGTATATTCAGACGTTTGTCGGTCGTTACAAGGATGAGCCGACGATTCTTGGCTGGGAACTTGCGAACGAGCCGAGGTGCCGAGGGAGCACTGGGTGAGCTCTGCTCATTTGGATTGCAGCAGTCTTGAGCCTCAATGTTGACCGTCTCCAATTCCAGCACAAGCACTGGGACGTGTACTACGACCACCATCACCCAGTGGGCAAGTGAGATCTCGGCCTTCATCAAGTCTATCGACTCGAACCACCTCGTTGGTATCGGCGACGAGGGGTTCTTCAACGATCCAGGTAACCCTAGCTACCCCTACCAGTGCGTCTCACGCCGGAGTTCGATTGACCTGCCCTATTCGACTCACTTTCTTTGTAGGGGCTCAGAGGGTATCGACTTCGACGCAAACTTGAACATTACCACACTCGACTTCGCCACCGCGCATGTAAGCCTCTCTGTTCCTGCATTTCCGTTTGATAGCTCAGGCTCGTCTTGACATTCCGCAGCTGTACCCAGTACGTCATATCTGACACAGCGAACAGCGTAATGTGGACTGACAAATGCCAAAGGGGAGCTGGGGAGAGACGTCAGACCCCGTCGGATGGGGCTCGCAGTGGATCATTGACCACCAAACGGCCGCGAAGGCCGCGAACAAGCCCGTCATCCTCGAAGAGTTCGGGGTGACAAGCGACCAGGCATCCACGTACACGACCTGGTACGACACAATCATCTCCTCCGGCCTCACCGGGGATCTCATCTGGTTTGTATCACAATGACTTTCCTCTTTGGAGTGGCCGAGGGCTCCTCGGCGACGCATAGCCGCCGTTGGACATCCTGGCGGGTTTCAACCAGGCTGACCGCAATTATTTGATAGGCAAGCGGGGTCGCATCTCTCCACCGGAAGCACGCCTGATGATGGTTATGCTGTACGTCATCAAGCGCTATCTGTTAAAGCAGGAGAGTGATGAAGATCACAGGTATACCCTGACGGCCCCGTGTATCCCATCGAGTCTCAGCATGCGGCAGCTATCAAGGCGAGAGGATGAAGTCCCCCGAATGTACTGGTTTCAATGCAGGTTAACAACGGGACAAATGGATTGTAAAGTATAGTTACGCAACTCGCTTAACATATCTTCTATGACGTTGATACTATCTACCAACCTCGTTAAACGCATCACAGACGAAAGGAAGTCCGGGCCAAGCTCCACGAGCGGAGTGCGATTTCCGAATTCGCGGGATGAAAGTTATCAGTATTGTCGCCCCTCGATTTGCTCCGCCAGGATTCATTTGGGCAGTGCTGTTCTTGCGACCGAACTTCCACCCAACGAGTAACCCCCCTCGGCTTCCATAGCCATTCTATTCCGAAACGCGGGCTAGGGAGAGCGTACCCGGCTAAGTCCAGGGCTCTCTGGATCGCGCGAATGGTAACTAGGTTTCGTTTGTACACGTGACCAGGGACATGCTGTGGCAGTGCGACGACGCGTACGAGGGCGGAGTCGGATTCCTAGGCCTCGTGTCCTCCTCCACATCCTTTCCTGCAGGCTATCATTCCCAAAGAACCCGTTCTCGACCTTGTGGCCGTTTGTTCACACTGCAGTGAAGCTCTTTCACTCCTTGAACAGGCCCCCTATCGTTCGTGGCTGGTGGGCATTCCGAATATTAGTGTACTACATTCCGAATAGATTGTGCCATTCGGAATTCGGGTGCACTGTAACATGACGAGACCTTGGAACCAGACTCCTCTCCTTACCCACACCATTCACTTCTCTGGTTGAGTCCGACGGCCGCGTCTTGGACGATTCCCCATATATATCGGCGTGGGCGAGGTGCAATCCGCAATCCACTTTGTCTTCCTCGCAGGCCACCCCGCTATGCTCAGAATCGCTCGGGTTAATATCCGTCCTCGATTCGCACCTCGTCTTCGATCTCCCCAATCCTGCCTTCCCATCTTCGTTGCCAAGCGGGCCATGACCCTTTCGACTACTGCGACGGCGACCTGTGGTGACCCTCCCACCAGCCAAGCACGCGTATCCCGGGCGAGTGCGAACATGATTCCACCAGCGGAGCCTTGGAGGAGACACCAGAGTCAAGACGCCGAGACACCCACTGTTTTCACGTTCTTCGAGCAAGCGACCTCCACGTGGCAGTATGTCGTGGTGGATCCAAAGACTTCCGAGGCCGTCATCGTTGATCCCGTTCTGGATTACGACCCAGCTTCCGGTTCTGTCACCACCTCGACTGCGGATGGGCTCGTCTCGTTCGTCGAACATAACGCCTTAAGGGTGTCGAAAATACTGTAAGCGGCAACTCTTGCCTTTGTCTTTATGGCGCTGACACGAAGCTGCAGTGAGACGCATGCCCACGCGGATCATCTCACTGCTGCTCAGTATCTCAAACACCAGCTCCCCGGAAATGTCCCCGTGTGCATCGGCCAACGCATTCGCCAGGTTCAGAATACGTTCGCTCCCGTTTACGGCATCGACCCTCCGTCCCTGGACGGCGCCTTCGACATATACTTCGGAGATAACGAGGAGTTCTCGCTAGGATCGTTATCGTGCAGGGTCATGCATCTCCCAGGACATACTCCTGATCATGTGGGGTTCGTCATTGGCAAAGCCGTCTTCACGGGCGACTCGATCTTCAACGTAGGTCCATCAGACATGTAACCCAGGGTGCTCGCTAATTTTATTGGATCGTCCAGCCTGATGTTGGCTCTGCTCGTGCGGACTTCCCAGGTGGAAATGCCGAGCTACTTTACGCAGTAAGAGCTTCAATGTCTGGGTTCAAGGTCATGAAACTCATCCTTGATTGCTGAAGTCGATGCAACGCCTGCTCTCCCTCCCCGAGGATTATCGCCTTTATGTGGGTCACGACTACCCGAAGGATCGTGACCAGACATGCTTCTCGACTGTCGCAGACCAGCGCGCGAAGAACATGCACGTCAAGACTGGTGTCGACTCGGCCGCGTTCATCCAGTTCAGGAAGCAAAGGGACGCTGTGCTTGGGGCACCTCGACTCCTGCACCCATCGTTGCAGGTTAACATACGTGCCGGGAGGCTCCCTAGCCCGGACAAGGAGGGCAGAGTCTTCATGCGCATTCCAGTCCGGACGGACTTCCAACTGGATTGAAAGGCCTGTCATCCCGGTCATGCTTGTCGTTGCAGTCTTTGAATACCAGTACTGATTTGTAGTCGGTCGATCGTCATTATAACGCTAGATTCCAATGCGTCGGTTCGATGTTATGCATATGGCTGAGACGTTCGCGTTCGGACATGGGCAAGGGCGCCGATTGCCCTTGGGAATCGAGCCTTACCGGCAAACCCGACAGTGTCATGTCACGCCGCGGCGGCGGTGCGGTGCTGCACTTGAAGCACGGCGACTCGGACTTGACGGGCATGTCTCTCTTGTTAGGTTCCAACCTCGATGCAACATGCCACAAACATAGAGACCGTGATCTCAGCGGTAAGATCTTGGTACGATTAATGATCGGCTCAACGGATACGTCCAATCTGCCCCCCATCCTCCCGTGTTGCGTTGGCCGAGCCAGCTTATAAAGCGACGGTGAACGCAATGGATGGACTCAAACACCAGTGTCGTCTTCCGCCCGCGTCTCTCTACCATGCGTAACAAGAGTCCAACCTCTCAGCGGTCAAATCGTCTACCACTCGAAATCTGGCAGCATATCTTCTTCCTCGCGTGCGCCGACGGAGGACGTACTGGCTACGCCCTGACCCTCGTCTCGAAATTCTTTCACGACGCGTCGCAACTCGTCCGCTTCCACTCGCTCGCGTTCACCTCTCTCCGACGAATCGAAGGGTTCCTCGCCTTCACGGAATGCACGTCTGCAGCTCAGGCCAAGAAACCGAAAGTGCACCATCTACTGCTGTCGTTCTCGAGCCCGGAGTTTGGTCGGGCTGATGACATCTGCGGCGCGAACCCGCCAGTGGCCGACGTGTGGTTCAGAGCGCGCCAAGCGCGTGAGCAAGAGAAAGCCACATGGGACAAACGCTTCGTCGTCGTCCTGTCTGCGCTGTTCGACCTGGTCGCGCCGCACCTCGAGACCCTCGCGCTTCTCCAGTCGGACGCGTTCGCTATCCCTCCGCTCCGCTACAGGCTCCCGCGTCTGCGCGAGCTCACCCTTCTCATGGGTATCTCGGTCATGCTGAATGAAGACGAAGACCTTCCTGGTGCCAACCCTTATTGGCCAAGTGGATCGGCACCTTCCGCTTCCAGCGCCGCGCCGTCCTCCCGGTCTCATGCGCACCGGTCCACGTCGCCTGCCTCTGCATCCGCCCCCATTCCGACGTCGAGCCCAGAATTCGGTATCGAGGGAACCCCTCCGTACGACGCGCGATCGACACTTGCGACGCGATCTCTCGGGCACGAGTCGGAGGAGTTGTATTTGGAGGACCACGCGGCGCGCGCACGCTTCCCCGCGCTCGAGCGCCTGCACATCATCTGCGGCCGGCATCGCGACTGGACGCTCCGCGACGCGCTCCGCCACCTGCCGCGCCTCGCGCCTGGCCTCGCGTACCTCCGCATTTCCAACGCGACGTACACGCACGGGTCGCACGGCTGCGTCGCCGCCTTCTTGCGCGGCGCGCTCGACCTCGACGTTTCGCGCACCGAAGACCACGATGACAGCCCAGCGTTTTCCGACGCCGATCCGTTCGCAGGCGCTCTGGTTGGAGAGGGTCGAGATCATCAAGGGGTCGATATGCGAGAGCGTGTGATGGCGCGCTTGCATCGCGTCGTGGTGCACTCCATTCCGCCGCCGCCCGACGCGCAATGCGCGACGTCGCACAAGGGTTATCGCGCCCTCTCAGACGCAATGAAGGAGTTGCTGCTGGCATGCGAGCTGACCCCTGATATGCGTTTCCACTGGATGGAGAGCGAGCGGGCTAAGCATCAGGTCTGGGAAGAACTCTGCCGGGCGCAGTGGGTTGAGACGATTGAGGGCGGTCCGGGAATCTGGGAGAGCTTCACGGCTGCTAGCAGGTTCGAGGACTGCACGCTCGGTTAGGGCAATTCATCTGAGCACGTTCGCCACCAACAGGTTTGGTGATTACTTTTTTGTTTACGTAACATCTTCTTGACTTCGAAGGTTCGCATAAGACTACTCTTCCAAACACGCTATGTATCGGCGATGCTTTCGTTTCTTAATCTCAGTTGCACCATTATCTCAAGCTATTGTGACGTATTGGGAATCTCTGCTGCCGGTGTTTCCTGAAGGATGGCCTCCGGTATGCATATATTTCTGCTTTATTGGACGAGAGGGAGTAGCCTAGGCACGTCTCGAATGATGGGAAAGTGCGATATTTCGGATCAATTTGGTCAAGAAACTACGTCGTTCGTTGTCATTGGAACCGTTTACTCATGCACGTCCTCCACCTGAAAGGCGCTTCTTTCGCGCATGTGGGGGGGCAGCGTATCTGCAGACACAACTCTGGGTTTGGCAAGCGTCTTACGGTTGAGGACAGCGATTTCTTCCGCCGTGAGTGGCTGAAGGCTGCTCACGGGAGCTGCCTTGGCGCACGGCACCCAACGCCACTCCTGAGTCTCCACATAAACCAGGGCAACGTAGTGCATGTTCTCGGGGTTCACATTCGAAGTCGTGTCATTCGAGCGTTGCTGAAAGTGCATGGAGGCAGAACATAAGTGATCAGTTTCGAAAGCAACGTAGGTTGGCAACGCAAGACTTACGTGCCGCGATACGGCCTTCGCGAGGGTCACACCAGTGTACATCTTCACCTCCAGGGGCATCTGGCCGAAGTTGATGGTCATTGCCTCCTTGGTATACACCTGGAGAAGTCAGGGTCATGCACACGTTCAACAATTTGGGCAACTCGTACCACATCCTCCTTTTGCATAGGGTAGCGCTCTCGGGGGCATCTAATGGAACTCAACGGAGCCTGAGCAGTCGGACGGTATGGTAAGAGCTTGACATGAGGAACAGAGCGCGGAGTCTCTATAACGTGGATGCGCCGGACTTTCACGTGCTTCTGGAAGCGGTACAAGGTGTCGTGATCGGTACGGAGCCACTCATTGGTCTGCCCAGTGTAGTATTATGGACCAACGCAGATGCAAACGTTGAGTCAGTCCGTAAAAAATCACCCGCAATAGAGAAGAGCGTACCTGGGTAGGGCTTACTTCGATCTGCTTGGCGTCGTATACCTGAACGGAGCGGCCGATCTGAGCGAAAGGCGTCGGGAGGTGGGGCTCGGGGTTCCAGAGCAGTCTGGCCCACGGCTTCTGAGAAGGCTAGATTTAAAAGTTGGACATATATGATACTGTCAGCAAGGATAGAGCGAACCAACGTCAATAGCGTACCTTGAAGGTCAGCGCGGCTTCTTCCTCCCGTCTTAGAGGTGGGGGCAAAGGGGTGCGAAGCGGACGGGATGTTCCCCGGGTGGGAGCAGCGCCACGGTTGTGCATCATGATGGTAACGTGGAAGGTGGCTCGATGGGTACGAGTACGAGGCTTGGAGGGACCAAGGCTGCAGGAGCATTCGTCGTTTTCCATTCGAGTTAAATACCCGTTGGCAACTCTTCCGGCGCCAGCGATCCGTGCTCTTGGAGACCAGTTATACCAAAAGGGTGTATTAGCATCGAGTCAGTGTGGGGTCCCATTTTGGAATACGATTCATAAGTACTCGCCATTCGTGGTGGAAGGAGAAGGCGAGCCCGGAATTCTCCCTTATCGCATCAACATCAATAGTGACTCCAGTGCCCGTTGACAGAAGCAGATCAAGAGGAATACGGTCCATTCTGTGAATGATCGGTTTCGACCGTATTTACCTGAGAATTGCAGACGCGCCCGGTCTTATTGATGTCCACTGCGTCTATTGGGGGAAAATGTGACATGCTACATGCTAGATACCGAGCGTGTGACGCACAGACCGGAGCACTTTCCATCCCACTGTCGTTCTCGCAAGCATAAGAAGCAGCTCCCTGCGCCATGATCTGGGAGGTACTCGGTAGTCGCTCCAAAGGCTGCGATCATCAGGACCCAAGAGCGACCAGTACAAGTCGGGCTGGCGCAGGGCTGCGAACCAGGGTTGCAGCGCTATTGGTGAAGCAAGCACGCGATCAGGCAGCTGAGTTAAATGCTTGTCAAAGAAAGACAGGGCTTCCTCGGCCGTGAAACGCTGATCAACGACATGCGTTGTCATTCTGGCGAAGAGTGGCGCCAGCGGGGGTACTAGCCGAATGGCCTCCTGTTGTGTGAAGTAAGAACGGGATCCGTAGTTGCAAGGGAAAGACATCTCACGGAGAAAAAGCATATAAACATCATACCTAGACAACCAACGTCGAAAGCGAAAGGGTTATAAGCCGGTTCGGCTGACGAGAGGTCTAGTGGATGGTATTCAGGGGATCCTCGATTGCCTTCCTCCGAAGGACGGCGGCAGTGACGTAGAGAAGTATCAGGGGGGAGTCGTATCGCCTGATCGTAGTCGAAGAGACAGAACGTCAGGTCCTTGGAGGATCTTATATGGTCTCTCAATATATTCTTACACTGGTCCTCGTCTAGCTCGGGGCAATACCCGTTTACCAGAACATTGAATTCGCGGATGTCCTGTAGGAGAAGAAAAGTTGACACTTTCCGTCGTTCGGGTTCCGACTTATTACGTACTCGGTGAGCTATCCGATGCTCGTGTAGAAACGAGAGACCCTGCAAAATGTGAGCGGAAGCGTTAACACGATGAATCATCGCATACCGTGAGGAGGCACTTGATGTACACCAAGATTTGGCGTACCGAGTCAAGGTTCTCAGGGACGAAACCAGAGCCCCAACTATGATCATAGATGAGACAAGCTGGATTGTTTACAGTGATTGGACTCACAAAGGCGTCACAACAAATGAGAATTCGTACGGTGAATCGAGAACGGCCACAGGTCGGAGGGCATACGGACAGAGATCCGACTTCGACTCGTTCGGAAGGCCGAGAAGGTATTGATTGATACGATGCTCAGCAGAGCCCTTGTCCGTCAGTTTGATATAGACGTCGTGCCCCGAAGCATCTTGTCCTAGCCCGAATTTTGACTATGGCATCGTCAGCTACGTCGTTTTCTCTGCGGGCAAATGAAATACCTCGATCCGCCTGCCTATCGACTCTGTTCGCCCGCTTTCTAAGCGCGTAGCAAAGGGGAGCGGAGCAGTTGAAGATACAGATGGACAAGCCCATCGTTCCGAGAAAATGTATGAGCACGTTTGCCTCAGGTCCCACAGGTAGATCCCGAAGGCGTCGAGCCAAGGTCTATAGCCTTGCCAGAAGGGTACCATTTCGTCTTCTTGAAAGACACTCCCTTCGACCTGCTCCCCGGGAAGCTACGCTCATGAATAATCAGCTCTATGAAAAACCCCTCACTAGGTACTGGTCGGAAAGACTCACGTTCGGTAACAGTTCCTCAGCCTCCGCGAAATCGTTGTACTCAGCTTCGGTGGACGGCAGCATGACTGCACAATTGCCGCTGGATAGGCGAGACTTGAAAGGTTCAAGTGCAAAGGAAGAGAGTAGGAGCCAAGGAATGTCTATCTGGGTCCAGGTTGCGCTTGCATTGGTTGCAACAAGGACCGGAAACAAACCAACTGGCAGTGGCAGCCCCCGAAGCTGGTTCGAATACGAACACATTGAGTGACGGAGCGTGGGAAGAACTTACGTTAGCACTTCTTCAGGCAACCGCAACATGGTGTGGCTGCAAGTTCAATTGCAAGAACTCGAAAGTTCCGATGAATGTCCATCCATATCTACTTTTTCGCCAGTTCTTGCAGGACATCCAGCATTTAGATAAATAATCCCCGACGTCTTGCGGCAGGAGATCTCACGGGACTCTGAGTCGACTTGAACCGCGGCAGCGATTTCAGGCGGCACCGGGTGGCCCAGCGCTAGCGCTCTTGTGAGTGGCAAGTTGGTCATGCCAAGGGTGGGCTGGGGCCGTAAAGCGCCCAAAAGGTGCCCAGGGGGCAAATTAGTCATTCCAAGGGTGGAGCTGGGCCGCGGAGCGGCCCAAAGGCGCCGAAAAGCTGCCCAGGGAGCTCGCGCGACCTCGCGCGCCGAAGGCGCGCTCCCCTTCCCCCAACCGGACCAATATCCCTTCTCTTCCCCAATTCTACTGCAACAAAAACTATTAAATCTTAGTCAATTTATCTGTATCCCTGGGCTTCTCGCAGCGGCCCGCGCGCCGCCGCGTCTCCCTTTGTTACTCAACATTCAGTCTACAGCTTGATGGCTCGCCTCCGGGCTTCCACCCATTCCGCATCCTCGCCGAGTTTCACAGCCTGTCATATCGCGATCTGTGCATAACGTTCAGCTTTGATTTAC